>RCUC01154285.1:0-23688 GCA_003697995.1 Taxidea taxus jeffersonii
ATTAGATTAACATTTGCCTGCTGGACTTCATTGCTCTGTAAATTCTAAGAATTAACTATGGAGAGATCCAGACAGCAAGTGATACAAACATGAGAAATATAAATGCATTTTGTGAGGAAGTGTGGCTTATTGGATCGGGTGTAGACTTTGGAGCCTGACAGACACAGGGTCAGACCCCACCTCTGTCATTTGCAAGTGGCATGACCTGAGGCTACCCTTTAGCTTCCTGGAACTTGTTCCTTCCCCGGGAAAATGAGGGTCACAGGATCTATCTTGAGGGGTTGTTAGGAGAATTAAGTGACAAATGTATGAAAAACGCCTTACTCAGTGCCTGAAACTCTGTAGATGCCCATTAGTGTTGGGTCTCTTTCCCACACTCCAGGAGTTGTTGTTCAATTAGGTTTGGGGAGAAGCTAAGACAAAATAAAACCAGATAGGAGGAACATGTTGGGTGAAAACAAAGATAAGGCTGAAAAGCAAGGGATGAATTTATAAAATGTGCAAGAAGAACGATTTTACTTCAGAGCACGTCACATAAGGCACACAGGAGTGCTATTGAGAAGGCTGCCAGACAAAAAGGCAGATTGGACTTTCCCCTGGCAGAGCTATCCCACTCTGAAAGTGACCTCTTCCACAGCCACAAACAGGCCAGGACTGGTCAGTTTACCAGAGCCACCATCTTCCATGCTGCAGCAAAGAGAGTTTTTCAAAATGGTGACAGTCAACATCACCATGGTCTCGTTAATGGGGGGAAAAAAGGAAAAAAAAGAAAAGACTGTTTATGGATGTAGAATATTCATTTCCTGTTTATGTTAATTAAGGAATTCCAATACCACTTGGGAATCAAGTTCCATGGGTTGCATAGTTCACCCAATCAGATGGGCATTACAGTAATTACATTTGTTGGCACTTATATTTGGGTCCACCTCCAACTAACTGTCTGGTTTGGAATCAGCAGTTGATATAAAATTTGTTGATTCAAGGGGTTGGTAGGTCGATAAGTGACTCTGTATTGCTGATTCAGATCCAGGTCTGAAGAGTTACTACCTAAGAATTTTTAGGCAGTCAATAGCAGTTCCATGGAAAACGAGTTTCTGCTGACTGTTCATCTTTCAGATCATGCTGAGTGACTTTGTAGCTCCCTACGGGGAGCTCTAGCTTAGGTTAGTTAATACAAACTGTCATAATTCTTATAACAGCACAGTTTAAGTGAAGCAGTAGAGTACAGGGATTAAAAGCATAGACCTCTTGGGTTTGTGACTCATTTTTGCCAATAGGTTCTGTGTGCGTGTAGCCAGATTACTTCACCTCTCTGTGTCTAAGTTTATTCATCTGTAAAATGTGTTGCAATAAAATGCCTTTTTGTAAGGATTAAGTGAGTGGAAGCAGATAAAGCATGAAGAACAGTACTGGGGCATAGCAAGTGCACTGTGTCCATAACCTCATGTCCTTGGTAGGGTTTGGAGTTCTTTTTGAAGTTTACTATTACAAAGAATGCTATGATGAGCATACTCATATGTACTCCTCTCTTACAAAAACACTTGCAAAATGTGCAAAACTATGTGTATAAGAATGCTCGGGTAGGATGTTCACCCAGAGTTATGATTTGCCTAATTGCTCTCCAAAAGTCGTACCATTTTACACTCTAGCCAACATGGTACATGACAGTTCATTTCCTCAGACTTTTGCTCAAATTGAAAACAACTTTTCCATCTAATATGTGAAAATGCATTATTCTCCCCTTATCCATAATTGCACTTTCTGCCATTTCTGTTACCTGAGGACAACCTGGGTCCAGAACCAGATGATCCTTTTTCTAACATATTGTCAGATATCTCATCAGAAGGTCAATAGTGACCTAATGCCATGTCGCCATGCCCACATCATCGGCTTCTCTTCAGTCATCATGTAGGCATTTTATCATCTCACATCATCACAACAAGAAGGGTATCATAAAGAAGATGTTTTGAGGGTGCCTGGGTGGCTCAGTGGGTTAAAGCCTCTGTCTTCAGCTCAGGTCATGATCTCAGGGTCCTGGGATCGAGCCTCACATTGGGCTCTCTACTCAGCAAGGAGCCTGCTTCCCCCTCTCTCTCTGCCTACTTGTGATCCTGTCTGTCAAATAAATTAATAAGATCTTTTTAAAAAAAGATGTTTTGAGAGAGAGAGAGAGAGAGAGAGAGATCACAGTTATATAAATTTTCTTACAGTATATTGTAATAATTATTCTGTTTTATTATTAGTTACTGTTAATCTCTTACTTTGCCTAATTTATAAATTATACCTGATCATAGGTATGTATGTACAGGAAAAAACATGTATATATATATATATACATATATATATATGTATATATATATATATATAGGGTTTGATATTATCCATGGTTTCAGAGATCTGGCTGTGGGTCTTGGAACATAATCTCCATGGGTAAGGGGAGACCACTGTAACTGATCTTTGAAACGTTCAGTTCCAATATAAAGAGCATGTTACCCCAAAAGACCCATAGGCAACCAAATTGGGCAGAAGCCATACATTATATATTTTAAATTTTTTAAAAGATTTTTATGTTTTTATTTGACAGAGAGATCACAAGTAGGCGGAGAGGCAGGCAGAGAGACAGAGGAGGAAGCGGGCTCCCTGGTGAGCAGAGAGCCCTATGCGGGCTGGATCCCAGGACCCTGGGACCATGACCTGAGCTGAAGGCAGAGGCTTTAACCCACTGAGCCACCCAGGCACCCCTATCTTTTAAATTTTTAATAGAACGATCTCACATTTATCTAACATCAAGATTTATGAAATTCTTATTCTTACTTCTTTCTAAGTCCTTAACTGAAGAATCATTTTTGCCACTTAGGTTCTATGCGAACTTGGACAAACATACAAAAAACCTCTCTCATCTGCCTGGTAGGTTCCAGTTGCTTTATTTTCCATCTTTGTTCGCCCTCTGCTGGTTTTTCAGAAGAAGAACATGAATGGTAAGAACTATATTCTCTGACCCTGTGAGATTTTTCTTGTTTTGTTTTTGTTTTGGGAAGTCAAAATTTCAGTTGACCCCCACCACACACACACAAGTTATAAAAGATGTTGAAAGAGGGGCGCCTGAGTGGCTCCATTGGTTGAGTGCCTGCCTTCAGCTCGGGTCATGATCCTAGAGTCCTGGGATCAGTGCCCTATGTCAGGCTCCCAGCTCATTGGGGAGCCTTCTGCTCTCTCTCTGCTCTCTCTCTCATTATCTCTGTCTCTCAAATAAATAAATAAATAAAATCTTAAAAGAAAAAGATGTTGAAAGAAGACATGTGCATTTTAATGGATTATATTAAATTGATTAGATTAATTTGAAATCCTGTGCATATTTGGAGATCTGACATAGGGCAGAAGAAAACCCTCCTTAACCTCTTTTTATGTACTTCTTACCGTTCTATCTCCAGCTATGGTTTTTTTCATGTGCATAACTGCACTTACATCATAAATTCATGGAGTAGAATGCACATGAATATATATATTCTGGGTTATATATGTCCTGGAAGCCTGCCAATCTGGGGATCCTAAAGCTGAAATCACCCCAAGAGAATGAAAAAAAAAAAAAACACAGAACTTGACATTTCCTACTTATTACCAGATTCATTAATTCAACAAAATGTAATAGAATGTTTTCAGAACCCTGAAAGACTCCAGTTTACCCAAACTCTATACAGTATTATTCTAGGAAATCCTCAAAGCATGTGGGCATTATGATAACAATATTCATTTGAGAACCAATTACTTTGTGTTCTGGTCTGCCTGAAGAATGTACTCAGGACAGCAAAGCACAAACAGGGTAGTTATATTCCCTGACACTAGCCTTCACTCTTTTTTTTTTTTTTTAAGATTTTACTTATCTATTTGATGGAGAGAGAGATAGCAAGAGAAGGAATACAAGCAGGGGGAAGGGGAAACTGAGAAGCAGGCTTCCCAGTGAGTAAGAAGCCCAGTGCGGGGCTTGATCCCAGGACCCTGGGATCATGACCTGAGCCTAAGGCAGATGCTTAACCCACTGAGCCACCCAGGCGCCCCACTAGCCTTCTCTCTTTACAGACCTTGTTTTTCTTCTTAAAAGAGTCAGGCACCCTCTTTTGCTAATAGCACCACCATACATTGGGAAACTGCCCTTTCTCCTCCATGTGATTCTAGGGGGGTTTTATCACACACCTTGGATCCTTGGCCATGGGTTGGACATAGAAGCAAGACCTGAAAAATTATAATATCACACCTCCCTGTGGTCAAAATTATTGGAAAACTTGTTTACTCCTTCTTGGGATTTTATATGTTAATGCTGGTAGAGAGAAGGTGTCTCTTTTCTCTAGAGTCACAAATCTGGGACTATGGAAGCTTGAAACTGTCCATGATGCTTTTCTACCTCCACCCACCTCGCTTCATGGTAGACATCCAGGATAGTAGATATGGAGAGAAGCAGATGGAATTGAAACGTATTTGGAAGTAAAATCTGCTGAAGGATTGAATTGGAGGCAAGATATGAGCAAAATGGAAGAGTGAAGAGTAATTTCTAGGTTTCTAATTTTGCTTCCTGCATGACTGTGTTACTGTTTCTTACTATAAAGAGAGAACCAGCAATAGAATTGGAGATGAAACCAGCACTGTGGGGTGATGATCAGGAGTACATGTAGACTTTTAAAGACATCTGTGAGGTAGGCAAGTGGAGATCTTAGGTGTGCAGTTGGATATGGACTTTGGAGTTAGTGGAAGAGATTTGAGCTGAAGCTATTAATGGGAGTTGTGGTGTATAAATTGTACATAAAGATATGAGGGGTGAGAGGGGTGAGAATATTTAAATACGGAAGATAGTGAAGAGAAGACGACCCAGGACCAAGTTTGGAGGAGGATCAGATATCAAATGTTAATAATGGAGCGGGGAAGGAGAGCTTAAGCAGAGGACACTTAAAAAGGGAGTAGTAACAGGAGAAAAAGTAGAATGAAGATAAGGTATCAGAGAGCTGGAGAGAAGAGTTTGAAAAAGAGGATAGTGGTCAACTAAGTCAAAAGCATTTGAGAATCAGGGAGGTTTGAGGTTGGAAACACATTGACGGGGTTCAGCAACGCCAAGGGCATTGGTGAAGTTCACGAGCGTTTTCCATACAGTTGAGTAATGGGCATGGAAACTAGTTCAGGGTAGGTGAGAAATGAGAGGTAGGGACCTGCATTGTAGCTGGCCTTGTATGTTCTTTACCCTGTCCCTTACACACCTCCCCAGACACAAACACACCACAGTACAAACACATAGCAATACTGATAGACTTTCTTAAAAATACTTGAGAGAATATCATTGTATCCCCTGGCAGAAAAATTCATCCTTTGGGTATTTGACTCTGAAACCATTAGAGCCCAGGATCACGAAGATCTTAATAAGACTGTTGGAGGGGGTCCTTGAGCACATAAACGGGGGTGCTACTGTCACTCCTGCCTCTTGATTCTCCGATCCGTATACAGTCAACTATTTGGGGCACACAGTATTTAGGGTAGTTATGTTCTGTAACATCAGCACTAATCCTGAATGAGCCAAAACTAAACTCCAAGGGGAAATACATGGTTAGGTTCCTGCAAGCCTCTGGTCACAGCATTTTCACCAACCAAAACTCCACTTGTTCTGTGGATCCATTTGCCAACATCCTTGGAAAACAAGTCAGTTTCATCAGCATTGGAAACCTGTCCTTCTACATATAATCCTTTTCCTACATAACACTTAGCAGGCATTTAAAAAATTCTTTCACAGCCTCTTGATCTGCAGAACCTGCCCCTCATGCAAGGTTCACATTTTTCATGCTCTATTGCTTTTTGAAATATGTGAGCCAGCAGTAGCCCAAATGAATAACATTTTCTTGACCCTGGGCAGTGTGACTGTACATTTCTTTGGCTTTCAGGCTTACAACAATGGCTTCTACAATGCTTTTTTTTTTTTTTTTAATCAGTTGTCATGTTCGAATCCACAGATGTAGCCCCTTTGCATAGTTGTTTTTTTTTTTAAGATTTTATTTATTTATTTGACAGACAGAGATCACAAGTAGGCAGAGAGGCAGGCAGAGGGAGAGGGGGAAGCAGGCTCCTCACTGAGCAGAGAGCCCGATTCGGGGCTCCATCCCGGAACCCTGGGATCATGACCTGAGCCGAAGGCAGAGGCTTTAATTCACTGAGCCACCCAGGCGCTCCCCTTTGCATAGTTTTAATCACACATTATAGATTCTACTTTAGCACTTTTCTGGAGTGGCCTGACATACAGATCAGAGAACTTCCTTGTCCCTTTTTTTTTTTTGGATGTGCCATATTATTGATTCCTTAACACTGAACCCGCAGACTCAGCACTGTAATTCAGGCCTGCACAAAGCTTGTTACGCACACATTTTTCTCCCTACGGCACATCCCAGTCTTCCTGAGCTTAGGAACGCTAGCCAGCGTTTCAGCACTAAGCTTGGGGGCTGTTTCAAACAGTGAAATCCCAACAAAAGGCACAGAGGCACAGAATGTAAAAAATGTGGTTCTTCTTAGGCCACAAAAGGGACGTTTGTTCAGTGTGAGAGCTGAAACAAGAAGACAATGTTGCCTTGTTCAGTTTCAGCTGGCAACATACACACAGGGCAACTCAAATGTTTCACCACTCTGTGCATGTCCTCAACTGTCTGCGAGAGTACTGTCACTGTCGATGTCGTGGTCACAAAGAAATCGCAACAAGTAGGCAAATGTGCCTATATGGAATCAGCTAATGATGAGCATTGCCTTCACTCTGGCTTTGGGAAGACCAATGTGTTGGTCCATTCCGGCTGCTATAACAACATATCATGTATTGGGTGGCTTAAACAATAAACATGTGTTTCTCACAGTTCTAAGTCTAAGGAAAGTCTAAGGTCAAGGATCAGACAAGTCTGGTGTCTGGTGAGTCTTGCATTCTGGCTCATAGATGGCCATCTTTTCATTGTAACCTCACATGGTAAGAGGTGTGAAGAAGCTCTCTGGGTTCTCTTGTGTAAGGACACGAATCCCATTCCTGAGGGCTCCACCCTCACGACCTAATCACCTCCTAAAGGCCCTACATCTAAATGTCGCCATAGTGGGGGTTAGGTTTCAGCAAATGAATTTTGCTGGGACACAAGCATTCTATGGAAATCAACACCATATACTGTTAGTTCTCAGTCCATACCAACATCCTATAATGAGGCTATAACATTACAGTCAATGGTCTTTCAGCTGGTGTTAGCAGACGAGGCAGACCCACCTGTAATCCAGGTTCAAAAATGTCCCGTCAGTCAACTGGATGTAACAAAGTGCCCAGGAGGTCCTCTGTGTTTGGAGACTGAAGTGACAGTGGACAGGAGGAGTCTTCTGGAAATACGAGCTACTTATACATTTGTGTCTACGGGACCT
The DNA here is from genome assembly GCA_003697995.1 of Taxidea taxus jeffersonii. Taxonomy (NCBI): domain Eukaryota; kingdom Metazoa; phylum Chordata; class Mammalia; order Carnivora; family Mustelidae; genus Taxidea; species Taxidea taxus. The sequence continues at coordinate 7,414 of RCUC01154285.1, forward strand.
GCTTGGTTTGGGTTGTATATCTGCTACTTGCCCTTGTGCTTCTGGGCGCCTCAAGAGTGTGGAGAAGTACATTGGAAATAACCATTTTGTCATGGGTAGCTCTGTAAACATGATCACCTCCTGATCCATAGTCAGGCATTCAGTACCAACCAGGGTTCAATGGCAAGCGGGAGTTGTTGTCTCAAAACAGAAACTGTAACTAACATCACAGACCATCACTTTGATCTATAACTTATTACCCAGTCATGGTAAACACCCGGCTCCATATAGACTTCTCTTGTTCTGGGTCACACTCAAAGATGGCAACCTTTAAGTTTATACAGTATATGGGCTGCATGAAAGACATGTAAATGTGATATAGGTAACTGTTATGGTCTGAATGTTTGTGCCTCCTTCATCTCGTGTGTTGAAATCCTAACCCTCAAAGATGATGGTATTAGGAGGTAGGGCCTTTGAGAAGTGGGGCTACTGAGGTGTGGAGACCTCATGAATGCAAGGTCCCAGAGAGATCCTTGAGGGCTCCTGTGCCCCTTCCATAACATGAAGCCACAACGAGAAGGTGCAGGCTTAGAACCAGGAGGAGGGCTCTCACCAGAATGCAACCATGTTGATGCCTTGATCTTGGACTTCCCAGCATTCAGAACATGAAAAATAGATATTTGTTGTTTATAAGCCTCCCGGGCTCTGGTATTTTGTTATAGCCACCCAAATGGATGAAGGCAATAGCCCCTGAAATCTACAATGTCCCATCAAGGGCTGTGCCTGTTTCTTACTGGTTGGGGGGGGCCCGTATTTTTATGAGGTTTATCTCCCACACTTTAGCAGACATTTATCCTAGTTGGGCATCTGAGGAAGTTCCTCATTCTAGCTCACCAGGTCCTATCCATATAAATGTCATCAGAACAGTGGACCTGAAGAATGTTATATAGACAGTAGGAATATCAAGTTCCCAGGGAACTCCCTTGAATAAGGGCAGGGAGGAAGTGAGGTTACTACTTGTCCCCGCTAGTTTTCTCTGCTTATTGAGTCAGAGGGAAAACAAACAGAAACAGAAAACCATTTTCTAGATTAACAGCAGCACAAGCCTGTGCTGACTGGCTACTGTAAAAGATCATATCCAGAAAAGCAATTCTAATTAGAGATACTAGCTAATTAGGCTTTGGATAATCCACTGTCATCTTCCAAGACCTCTCTTCTGCAAAGGCCCCATAGCTGAATTTAAAGGGATTTAATAGAAAGAACATAACTTGATCTTTCAAAACTTTGAAGAAGGCACCAATTCCTGCAGTTCCTCAGGGATGTGCTATTGCTTTTTGTTTATGATTTTCAGTGGGGAAGAACTCTAAGGGCTTTCACTTGGTTCTTCTCACCACAATTGTCTTTATGGCATAGACCAGGGAGAAATGGGGGTGGGAGGCTCTGCCAGTTGCCCAAGGCAGGAAGGAAGATGAAGGATTGTTAGCTGCATCTGTCTCTTCCATTCAGAAAGCAAAAACTTGCCCAGGTACTCCCCACCAAGTTGTCACGTAATGACTCGCTGACGAAGTCTTACTGCTGATCTCTAGCTGCAAGAAAGGCTGGACATCAAGTATTTTAAATGTCCACTCTCTCTAGCGAAGAGCCAAAGAAGAGAGCTTTGAGAATGACAACTTTTCACCAGCCAAGGCCTTATTACAGCTTTGGAACTCTGTCCCTTGCTATCAATTTCCCCAGGGAACTGATGATTTCTGCCCTCTATGAACATTCCAGCTCTATGTAGGAGGCCATCAGGAAGCTTATAGTTTGGTGGAGAAAACGAACGCAATAGGGAAATGTTTTGCTCTTAAATTGTTTTTCTATTCTTTTACTTTACCATCCCCCTACCAGTAAGAGAGCAGTGATGGCTTTCTATTCTGCATTGTCCTTGGGGGAAGGGTGGGTCTAGGCTAGCAAGAAGCACTCATTAGTCAACTTTGCCTTTTGAAATACAATTTTATTTATTTATTTATTTGAGAGGGAGTGAGAGAGAATGAGTGAGCAAGCTCAAGGGACAGAAGGAGAGGGGAAAGCAGATTCCCCGCTGAGCAGGGAGCCTGATGCAAGGCTTGATCCCAGGACCATGGGATCATGACCTGAGCTGAAGGCCAATGCTTAAATGACTGAGCTCTCCAGGCGCCCCTCGAAAGAGAATTTTAAACTCCTTCACTAACATATCAGTCTGAGAGACAAGCACTTTTGATTTTCAAGAAGTAAGGTTTGGGTCAGAGCAAAAATGCATGTCTTTGAAAATCAAGCTCCAGAGTCTAGAGGACTGGAGCATATATGCTATTAAAAACCAAACCTATCGTGAAGTAAGAAATCATAGTTCTTCCTGGGCCCCATGGGAGAACTTTGGAGAGACTAAGTAAAGTGAGAGTAAGTTAGGTGCCTGAGAAGTACCTTCCCACCTTCAAGTTTAAAACTCCCCCTCCCAGGGGACGCCTGGGTGGCTCAGTTGGTTGGGCGGCTGCCTTCGGCTCAGGTCATGATCCCGGGGTCCTGGGATCGAGTCCCACATCGGGCTTCTTGCTCGGCGGGGAGCCTGCTTCTCCCTCTGCCTCTGCCTGCCGCTCTGTCGGCCTGTGCTTGCTTGCTCTCTCTCCCTCTCTCTGTCAAATAAATAAATAAAATATTTAAAAAAAAAAAAAAAAACTCCCCCTCCCAGGATAATAACCTCTGGGGAAGAAGAGCCATTAACACCCTAGAGGTTCAAGAAGCTCGCAGGAGCCTTCCACGCTAGATACATTCCAGTTGACTAACCTCTAAGGAAGCCCCGCATCGAGCACAAGGTAACAAACAATAGGTTCCTCATGGCTCATTGTGTCGTCCAAGCAGCTGGGCCCGAGAGCAGCCCGCAAGAATCCTGCACTGCGCACAGTGACATGCAGGAAACAGGTCAGAGCTCCAGAGCCCTGGGGTAGATAGTGCAGATATAAATACCAAGATGCAGGTACAGGGTCTGGATGAAAATAAGGGAATGAACCCAATGGTTTGACCAGAGGCCATATATATCAGCCACCGATGGCAGCCCTCGACACCCCAACCCCGGTGAGAGTTCCCCTCCTCTTCAGAGACCAGTGAGAACTGGAGAAAGGCACAAGGTCCAGACACTCCCTCCTTCAATGTCAGGTTGTTACCTGGGTCACCAGGAAACTTCTACAGAGAGAAAAGGTTAGCAGAAACAAAAGGGATGAGATCTTAAAACTGCCTGCACATTTACTCAAAAAGAGTAGATTAGGGGCACCTAGGTGGTTCAGTGGGTTAAGCCTTTGCCTTCGGCTCAGGTCATGATCTGGGGGTCCTGGGGTTCAGTCCCACATCGGGCTCTCTGCTCAGCGGGGAGCCTGCTTCCCCTCTCTCTCTCTCTCTCTGCCTGCCTCTCTGCCTACTTGTGATCTCTCTCTCTCTGTCAGATAAATAAATAAAATCTTATTTATTTATCTTAAAAAAAAAAAAAAAGAAGAGTAGATTAACCCAGAAGTGACTCCAAAGTGGCGACAATATGCGTTTCGTGATATGCATGGCTCTGTGGCTCCATAGTCAGTTGAGTTTTGTTACAGAAAGCAAAGAAAGTTCCCTTTCCTACACATCTGGATTGTGACTATAAATTTTATGCCCCCTTCACAGGCATGTTAATAGAGAACTACAAAATAACATGATAATACGGTAAATGGGGGGATTTTTTAGAAAGCAATGGGGACTAGGGCTCCTGAGTGGCTCAGTCAGTTAAGCAGCTGACCCAATTTCGGCTCAGGTCATGATCTTGCAATCGCGGGGTCACATAGTCGTGGGGTCACACAGTCGTGGGGTCACGCTGTCATGGGGTCATTCCCTGAGTCAGGCCCCACGCTCAGTGCAGTGTCTGCTTGGGATACTTTCTCCCTCTCTCTACCCCTTCATGCTTGCTCTCTGTAAAGTGAATAAAATATTGAAAGAAAGGAAGGAAGGATGGAAGCAAGCAAGCCAGCTGTGGGGCCTGAGAAAGGAAACATCTATCTCTTCCTGGCAGAAAAAGGAAATAATTCAAAGAGGGAATTAATTTCAGGCAAGTTTTGATGGTTAGCAGATATTTGATATGCAAACAGGAGAGGGGAAAGTATTCCAAGCAAAGAGAGTGGCTGCCACAAAGTCACGAAGCTACAAAAAGGCAAGGTGTATTTTGGGAAATGGCAAGAAATCAGGGTGGTTAGAACACGAGTTTTGCAGGGCAATGGCAGAGGATGATGCCAGGGAGCCATACTGGAGCCTTCCCTGGCTTTCTAAGTTGTTGAATACAACGATCTGCCCGGAACAGAAGCAACTAACATCTCTACCTGGAGGTTGCTCGATTCCACTGGTCTCTTCCCAGTGACACTCTGAAGGATGGAATGCAGAGAGAGGGACCAGGCCCCAGAAGGCCTGTGGGGAGGCTTACAGCAGCCCAGAGGGGTGCGGCCAGCCTCCAGCAGCACGTGATAGCGGAAGAGAAAAGAGAGACCAGATCGGGGAGGTATTTCTGAAACAGACTAGCTAGGATTTGACAGCAGACTCCATACAGGGTATGGAAGGTGGAAGAGAAATGGAAGGAATTACTCAGAGATCTCTGGTCTTGGTGGATGGTGATGTCTTCGCTATGGGAACAGAAAACAGGAAAAGGAAGTTTTAGGGCACATTATAGTAAGCACATTCATTCATTTAATAAGCGTTTATTGAGGATTTCCAATGTTCCAGACACTGTGCCAAGCATGAGTGAACGGGACAGTCTCTGCCCTTGTGAAGTTCATGGGCTAGTGTGGACTATTAATATTAAGCAGAATATTACTGCATAATTAATTCATCATAGTTATGAAAACTAGGACAGTTAATCACACCTGTGACAAATGTGATAGAGGGAAAGCTCAGAGTCGGGAGACTGTCCATGAGTGAGACCTCACCGGGGTGAGGGAGTCAACCTTCAGAAAGGGACTTCTGAGGGGAGCTCTCTTTTTCGGCACAAACAGTGACAGAGTGGAGAGCATTTCAGACCTAGGAAAAGCTGCAAAGCAGAAAGGAATTTGGTGGGATAAAGAAACCAAAGGGTGGGGTGCCTGGGTGGCTCAGTGGGTTAAAGCCTCTGCCTTCGGCTCAGGTCATGATCCCAGGGTTCTGGGATCCTGCCCCGCTTCGGGCTCTCTGCTCTGCGGGGAGCCTGTGCCTGCCTCTCTGCCTACTTGTGATCTCTGTCAAATAAATAAATAAAATCTTTAAAAAAAAAAAAAAGAAAGAAAGAAAACAAAGGGTGTTCAATGAACAAGGGAGAGGGGCCGCTAGAAGAGCCTGGACTCTTGGTAGGGGCTAAGGGTCAGACATAGCCTTTTAAGTTATGTTGGTGGCAGGGTCCTAATCTAAATGCATCAAAGTGTTTTTAGGAGAGAACATAAAAGGATTTTCATTTCTATAAAATTCTGCAGCTGAAGTGTGAAGACTGGATTAGAAGAGGTCAAGAATATAACAAGGTGAGACCACCCAGGAGAACAGGGTCCAGACTGACTGGCAAGCAAGGCTCTAGAGTGGAACGTGGAGCAGATGAACCAACGTGGTGAGCACGACATGAGTACCAAACAGGTTTGCTGGCACAGGGGGGAGGGGGGCAGATCAGAAGTCCAGTTATGTGTTTGTGGATTTTGACCTGGGCTGGAAATATAACTTAAGAAGTCATTAGCATGTAATTTGAGCCAAGAAAAGGGATTATGTTGCAGAGGGAGAAATGAAGGAAAAACCCGAGGAAATACACTTCAAGGCATTTCAATATATAAGGTTAGGACAAGGAGGACAAGCCGACAAGTGATACCAAGAAAGGGCAAGCAGGCATTTAAGAACCAAAATAGGACAGCATCGCTTCAGAGAGGCAAGGAAAACAGTTCTTCATGAAGGAAGAAATTAACCATAAGAAACCAACAAAAAAATCACTCTAAGTGTACATTGGATTTAATAACAAGAAGATTGTTAGTAACTCAACCAAAAGCATGTATTGAGGAGTCGTGGGGGCAGATGCCAGATTGCGGGGGTTGAAGAATGAGTAGCAGGTGACAGGAGGCAAGGAGTGCAGCCAGTGGAAGGCAATTCGAGAATGTTGGCCGCGAAGGGGTGAGATTTCCATTTTGGACTCATTGAACTGGATATGCTCATATGGTGTTGAAGTGGAGAAGTCCAGAAAGAGCCAGATGTAGGAAAAGAACTATCGCTGATGGACATGTCTTGCATGCAGAAATAGATTGGGTTTGCAAGAGTGCAAGTGGTGTTGAAACCCGAGGTTAGATGAAATTACCAAAAAGAGCATGAGGCGCAACAACACAAGGCAGAAATGAAGACAGAAGAAAGCAAATGCTTAAAGGGGAAGCCAAAAGAAGCAGAGCCTGGGAATAGGGAGATGAATAATTGGCAGAGAGGCAGGAAGAAAAGCAGGAGAGCATGAGCTTGAAGGCTAGAAAGCCTGGAGTTTCAGGAAGAGCAAAATGCTGCAAATAAGTCAGAGCAAGATCAAAAACAAATCTTTGGATTTAACTTTTGAAGGTCACTTAAGACTTTAGTACGATAAATTTCTGTTGTGTTTTACAGTTAGAAGCCAGATCAGAAGGGGTTCACTAAAATATGGAAAAGTTAGGGGGGGAGCCTGGGTGGCTCAGTCAATTAAGTGTTTGCCTCCAGCTCAGGGTCCGGGGATGGAGCCCCGCATCAGGCTCCCTGCTCAGTGGGGAGTCTGCTTCTCCCTTTTCCCCTGCCCCTCCCCCCAACTTGTGCTCAGTCTCTCTCTCAAATAAATAAAATCTTTAAAAATTATTGAGAAGTTAGGTAAATAAAAGCAATGAACATTGACTCTAGTGAAAGAAAGTTAACAACATATATAACAGAAAACAATGAATACTTGTAATATTAATACATTAATATTGTGTCAATATAATGCTATTTTTAAAGCATCTATTAATGTTATTAGTTAAATAAAACTATATAATCATACTAAGTATTAATTCATATGTCTTAATATTAATAAATTAATGTAACCATTTATATGTAATCCACATTAAATAATCTATACATGATTCTTTAACAATGTATAGATTACTTATACATTCTATTACATTATTCACTGCATTACAGTGATTCTCTCCTATGTGCAGGGACACATTCCAAAACTCCCAGTCTGGAACGTCTGAAACTGTGGATAATACTGAATTTTTTTTTAAAGATTTTATTTATTTATTTGTCAGAGAGAGAGAGAGAGAGCACAGGCAGACAGAGTGGCAGGCAGAGGCAGAGGGAGAAGCAGGCTCCCTGCCGAGCAAGGAGCCGATGTGGGACTCGATCCCAGGACGCTGGGATCATGACCTGAGCCGAAGGCAGCCGCTTAACCAACTGAGCCACCCAGGCGTCCCGATAATACTGAATTTATATATATATATTTTTCTATGATAACATTTAATTTATAATTTAGATACTTACTATACAACAATCACTAATAATAAAATAGAATAATCATAACAATATACTGTAATCAAAGTTGTGTGAGTGTGTCCTCTGTCTCTCTAAAAATACTGTACTGTACTCACCCTTCTTTTTGTGATGATGGAAGATGATACAGTGTCTACTTTATGAGATGAAGGGAGGTGAATGATGGAGGCTTGTATCGTGGCATTAGGCTGCTATTGACCTTTTGACAGATATATCAGAAGAAATTATCAATATATCAGAAGGAGGGTCATCTTTGACCATGGATAATTGAAGCCATGGGCAGCAGGAAAGAGAAACCACACATATGGAAGGACTAGTCTATATTGACATATGACTGACACAATCAATATATCGGGTAATATAAATATATGCTAATGTATTAATTAGAACCATTTAAATAATCACATTGTTTAATGTAATTAACACTACTGATTAATTAATAATTAATAATTAATTATTTTAATGATGTGATAATAATTAATTTGATTTAATTTTTAATAATTGATGATTAATAATTAATAATTAATAGAAATACTACCCAGTCAATAAGGGCCAAAGAATGTGTATATGCATGCAAGGATGGAAGGAGGCCAACAGTCAACCTTACAATGAGGAAGTGCAAGCAAAAAGAGACCATTTTTCTTCCATCAGATTGACAAAAATTTGAGTTTAATAACGTCACATGCGATGAGATCTACAAAGAAAATATAGGGTGCTTGACCTACAGGTAGGGCAGACATACTTGGCATTTGGGGTCAGCCCCATATTGCATGCTTGGCCTGTGACGTAATAACAACCATAGTAGGGAAGGTCATATGGAAGTCTCTGAAATAGATCTGAACTCCCTGGTCAAGACAGTGCAAACAGACCAATATAGCATTCTGGGGAGAACGGCAGAGATTAGTGCCATGTTAAGGATCTGAAGCACAGAGCTGTGGTGGCTCCTATCAGATCTCTAGTTAATCTATCAGACTGGTCCCTGTAGAACCTGGATCCTGGGGAATTACTGTAGACTGTGACAGTCTAAAACTCAAGTGTAGCGGCCATGCCAAGCATGGTATCTTTGCTAAGGAAGATTAGAATGGTTTCGGGTGCATGTAATGTAGCCATTCATTTGTCAAATGCCCTCTTTTTTTCCCAATCAGAAAAGAAGATCTGAAACAGTTTGTAATTACATGGATTTATAGTATGTATTTATATACTACATAGGCAATATATATTTACAGCTTTTTATGAGGGCTAATTTAATGCACCTGCTGACTGTCATAATCCAAAGAGATCTGGATTCCATGGACATCCTATAGAGCATAAAGTTACTCTATCACATTGATGATATCATTTTGGACAGGATAAAAAGATGCGCCAGCAGCAGGATGCCTTGGTAAGACACATGTGCACCATGGGGCAGGAGATAATCTCTAAGAAGATTTACGGACCTGCCACTTTGGTAAAGATTTTGGGTGTCCAAGGGTTGGACTGTACCAGGACATCCCTTATTAAAAGGCAGGATCTTGCATCTCTTACTACAGAGGAGAGTCCTATCCCTGGTAGACCTCTTCACATTCAGCACCTAGGCACTTGGATCCAGGTCACATACTGACTGATCTAAAAGACTGGCAGCTTGGAGTGCACCCTTTAGCAGGAAAGGGTTCTGCAGCAGGTCCAAGCTGCTCTATAAGCAGTCTTGTCATTTGGGCCATTCCATATGGCAGCCCTATGATATTAGAAGGGTCAGTGGTGGGAAAAGATGCTATGTGAAGTTTATGGCAAGCTCCAGAGGAATAGCTCTTTTGTCTTTCTAGAAATAATTTCTGGTGTGTTACTGGGCCCCAGTAAAAGTAGAATGCTTTACCAGGAAGCATCAAGTGGCCATGTGTCTGAAACTGCTCATGACTGGTCACAGAGGGAGGCCAGTGGCATTCATAATAGGATGCAAATGTTGTGTCAGTGACTGAGTCTGAGTGCTACCACCAAGATGCATGAGAAGTTAGCCCCCTCTCCTTTTCCACATGGTAGTTGCACCAACACGTCTCCCTCAACTCACATATTTGGCCACATATGTAGGGCAAAGGAAGAGATGCTGAAAGAGGGGGAAAGACCTGAATTTGGTTTATAGATGGATTGGATTGGCTTGTGATGTGCCAATAGCAAATGGATAAAATGGATATTAGATGCATCACAGTCATTTTCAGTGGTAACCTTAAGAGAGTCTTGAAGGAAAAATCTTTCCAGTGGGTTGAGTTTTTAGTAATCACCTGATCACCCACTTTACTTAGGAAGAAAAGTAGCCCAGGATGAGAATTTATATGAACTCATGGTAGGCTGACTGGCCTGGTTGGCTGGTCAAGAGCCCGAAGAGAAAGGACTGAAATAATGAAGACAAGGAGGTCTGGAGTAGAGACTTGTGAGAGGGTGATTAGGTTGGACATGGTGAATTTTACATGTGTCCTTACAGGTCCTCCCATCAAGAGATGGGGTCTATCTCTCCACCTCTTAAATCAGGGCTGGACCACACAACTTTGGTCAATGCAACAATAACAAAAGCTTGGGCTTCAAATGTGCCTGGGCATTGGGGGTTGCCCTTTCTTGTTTCTAGAAACTCTTTTCCACTAAGTGCAAAACCAGCCCCAGCCTTCTGGAGTTTGAGAGCACATGGAGAGAGTCTCTGCCATCCTAGTTTCCCAGCCAAGGTCCAAATGCATGAGTGAGCTTCATTGACATGACACAGGGCAGAGGCAAGCCACCTCGCCGAGGCCCACTCGAATCACCAGGCTGTCAAATCAAGAGCAAATAAATGTGTTCGAAAGCATTAAGTTCCAGGGTAGTTTGTCATGCAGCAAAAGCTAACAGATAACATAGCTTTCTGGGCGCCCTTAATCTATTAATAGGTGAAGAGATTGCCAAACTGGCTTCACAGACGTGTTTCTGATTCAGAAAAGTCAGGTGTGAGATTCAGAATTGATTAATGACTTCCTTCCCCATACCCCCCTCCCTTTCTTAGGGCATTAAGCCCCATGCAGCAGCCTTGGAGGTGGAAGTCTGCAAGGGAATATGATTTAAGGAAGGCATTCAAAGGAAAAACACATTAGCTTAATATTTTCAAAATATTATTCCTTCTGAAGTTGGCAAGAAGCCAGGGAAACAGCTGCCCTCATGTCCTGCGTGTGGTAGGACTGATTATACAGACATTTTGGAGGGCAAATGGCAGTATCAACAAAAAATTAACACGAACCTACTGGTTTTCTAAGCAACTGCATTTCTTTGTATCAGGTCTAGATATGAAGAAACGCTATATATAAGGAGGCATGCACAAAGGTGTTAATTCCAAAAATTTAAAGCAAAAAACTAAAAACAGAAAAATAGTAACATAAATGATCGTATGTCTATGTTGTGAAACATTACATAGTAGCTAAAGGAATGAGGTCAATCTATGTACTGGCTAGGAAAGATTTCCAAGATACATTCTTTTTTTTTTTTTAAGATTTATTTTTATTTATTTATTTATTTATTTATTTTTAAAGATTTTTATTTATTTATTTGACAGAGAGAGATCACAAGTAGGCAGGGGGGGGGGAAGAAGGCTCCCCGCTGAGCAGAGAGTCAGATACAGGACTTGATCCCAGGACCCTGAGACCATAAACTGAGCTGCAGGCAGAGGCTTAACCCACTGAGCCAAACAAGCCCCCCCATTCATTAATTTTTTAGAGATTTTATTTATTTATGAGAGAAAGAGAGAGAGGGAGCACACGCAAGCACGGATAAGCAGGGAGCGAAGGGCAAAGAGAGAGGGAGAAGCAGACTCTCACTGTGCAGGAAGCCTAATGCTGGGCTCGATCTCAGGACCCTGAGATAATGACCTGAGCTGAAGGCAGATGTGTAGCCAACTGAGATGCCCAGGCACCCCTATTTTTTAATTTTTATTATAATTTTTAAGTAGGCTCCACACCCAGCGTGGACCCCAATGCGAGGCTTGAACTCATGACCCTAAGATCAAGACCTGAACAGAAATCAAGAGTCGGATGTTCAACCGACTGGGCCACGTGGGTGGCCCCCAGCACCCATCTTTTAATTTGCTCGTTCCAAGTAACTGCAGGTCATAATTTGAAAAGGCGCTTGCTACTTCAAGCCACAGACTGGCAGTATTTCATTGAGCATGGCTTTTGAATGTAACCAGATCAAATACCTAATCCTAGAGCCCCATCCTGTGGGTCTGTTTCCTAAAACCACTTCTGGACACCATACTCCAGCAGTCAGGGTTCCATGATGAACACAGAAATCATTCAGGTCACTTAAACTGGAAAACATTTCATTAAGGGGCTGGGGGCTCACACAACTGCTGAAAGGACCAGAGGAGTCAAAGTCAGGAATGGCTATACCAACACTTGGGAAATCAGGGTGGCCCAGGATCACAGGAAAATGCTGGTGATGATCTTAGCTTCCTGCGGTACCCAAATGGGCCACTCCTGGGGGATGCCAGAAAAACCACGTTTGCCCACTAGCATGCCCCTGTTTCTAAAGCAGTGATGGCCTCTGCTTCTCTTCCACCTTCCAAATATCAAGCAAGAGCCTGGCACTCTTGGAAGCTAAACTGGGAATATGCTGGCAAGGGAGCCTAGGAAGTATACTTTCCAGATTTCCAACCCCTGCAATGCAAGAAAACAGAAAAAAAAGAAAAAAGAAAAACATAGAAAGGGACAGGAATGGTGCTGAGATAACAAGTTGATCTGGATGGGAGAAACAGTTGTGGAACACTAGGCTCAGAATAATGCCATTCTCCGGAGAATGAATCTTCACAAAATAAATCTATATTTTATAGTGAATAAATGCACAGGGTTCTAGAAGGAAAACCCAAATAAATAACTAGTGGTTACTTTGTTGCTGGTTAGTATGGACAGACTTGTGCTTTTTCCAAATTTTTGACAATCTTTTATAGTAAGAATATACACTTAGATAAATGAAATAAATTAGGTGGTAATGGGTGGGAGGTAAAAAATTTGAGAGGCATTGGGTAAGAAAACTTTCTTTAATTTTTTTCAGAAAGGATGCAGAATCTCATGTATATTTATAGACTAAGGGAGGGAGCCAAAGACTCAAGAGATGTTGGACAAAAAGAGGGGTTGACTGCTAGAGCAAGACCTTGGCAGAGCCCAAGGAGAGGATGAGTTCTAGTTCAAGGTGAGGATCTTAACCATGGAGACTGAGGGAGCAGAGGCCAGTGTAGGTGCTGTTGCCCGTAAACTGGGAAGGAAAAAGGGCAAAAGCTGAGAGATATTGAGCCTGATGGCCAGGGATTCCTCAGTGGAGTGTAAGGCAAGGCCCCGGAAGCGAGAGTGAAGGGGGAAGGAGACAGTGAGCAGGTATGGCCCTTGTGGCTGTTTGGAGTGATGCCATCACCTGACAGGGGATCTGAGGAGGATGCCAAAGTCTGCTCCAGGGTGTGCTGATCCCGAGTCACTGGGTGGGGGGTTCTGAGCTCAGAGTTTCAGACATGGTGTTTCTCAGAATTGGTGACCTCTCCTAGGACATTACTATTTAGAGTGGAGTTTCTCAATCTCAGAATTAAAACTGGGAGCAGATAATTCTTCATTGTAGGGGGCTGTCCTGTGCACGTAGGATGTCTAGCAGCATCCCGGGGCTCTACCCGCGGGATACCAGACGCATCTCCCAATGTGCTAGTTATGACAGCGGAAATACCTCCAGACTTTTCCAAATATCTCTTGGAGGGGAAGTAGCAAAATCTCCTCTGGAGGGGAACCACTGTTTTGTAGCTTAGGAACCACATTCCAGGGCCACTTCTCAAGAATTGTGCAAGCTGGTCTGCTCTGGGGAATGGTCTGCCCTGCCTGCTTTTGTGGAGGGTGGGAAAGCCTTTGGCATTGGGGCAAGGTGTTCATGGGGAAGCCACACCCAGCCTCTCTGTGCTGCTTGTACCACAGGTACCAACAAGTTTGTACTACGGGGGTCTTCCCCATCAACGCCCAGAGTCACTCAAGAGCCAGGCCTTCTCTTAAGTAATCTCTCACTGTCACCACCTTGAAGGAAAGGAAAAGAAAATGAAGGCAAGGGCATGGATCACAATTTTCATCAAATCATGTCACAAAAGATTCCCTTTTCTAGAATCCTTCTGTGCCCCTTACCTCCTCACTTACTGAGAATGCTTGGACCCCCGACTGCTTTCCAGGCATGATATCAGAGACTGGATACTCCGATCTAAAGCATGGGGGCCTGTTGTTGAGCTCGTATCAAAGGAAGAATGAGGGGTGCCTGGGTGGCTCAGGCGGTTAAGGGTCTGCCTTCAGTTCAGGTCATGACCCCCGGGTCCTGGGATCGAGCCCCACGTCCTCGGTGGGGAGTCTGCTTCTGCCCTTCTACCCGCTTGTGCGTGCTCTCTCTCTCAAATAAATACATAAAATCTTTTTAAAAAAATTTTTTGTAAAAAGAAGAATGACATAAAGAGCGATAACTATTAATTGACCTACACACCTAGTATTTGAAAAGCGCAGCAGAGGGCAGAATGCCTGCAGGGAGGCAGTCAGAGAGGCTTTCAGCAGTGGTGATAATTTGGTTAATTCCTAAAGGATGCCTGGTTGTTCCCACAGCCTTGGAAAATGGAGATGCATTGAAGTGCACTGAGTAGAGAGAGACAATGAACCAGGGAGCGGATTAGGAAGGCCCTGGCCAGCTAAGAAAGAAATCTGGGCTTCTCCTGTAAATTCAACTGTTTTAGGCACGGGGATCCCCCCCCCCCCCCGCCGCCACTGCCAGTTCCTGGGTCCTGCTCTGATCTTGACTTTTCTGGATGGTTCATCCTGCCCCCTCCCCCGCTGTATTCAGTCTGAGACCAGCTTTTTAGCTCCACTTGGAACTCCTTCAGAGAAATTCTCCATAATCTTGTTTTTCTTTCTGTGTTTGCCTCCACAAAGCAGACCCCTTAATTTCCATCAGTTGACCTTCTGGGGTCTTTACATCTCAGTTACTTTCTGCTTTTCATAATCCACAGGCCCTCAAATCTCTTAGGTTTTACCCAAAGTCTTTCCCCCTTCCCCTATCGAAGTAACCACTTACTCCTACTGGGATATTGTATTTAGAAGGTGTTAAATATTCAAAACCCCAATTTCCGTGCATGATTCTTTTAATAAAGATTACTTATCCTTGTCTATATATGTATATATATTTTAACCGTGAAAGTACCTCCAAGGAGAGAATACATGCTTACACCGTTACCAGAGAAGTTCTTGGGTATCATTGGCACCTAGCCAAGAGCAAGATGCTGTAGGAAGTGACAGGTTTAGAGATGCCAGAGTAGAGAGAGAGAGCAGGCCCTGCTGGCCAACTTCTCCCCGCCATAATCTGCCTGCACCTGGCTCCTAGCAAGGTTTTCTTTCCTGAAGGAACACTGATGTGGGATCACACACACGGATCCCTGTTCTCATCCTGGGCTCTGAATCCCACTCATTCCGTTCTCTTTATTCAACTTCAGTATCATAAAGACACACCCCTCTGGTGCACAAGGTTCTCAGGAGGGTGGGGATCCTGAAAAGAACAGGAGTTGGGGACAAAAGAAAGAAAAAAAAGGGATTTTATAGCTTTTGATAACCTATCTTCTGGCCCTGATTTCTGTGTCTTTCCTTTATATTTTCCTTGTACTTTTTATTTTTATACATTTTTTTTCTTTCCTCTAAATGAAAGGAATTGGAGGAATAAAGCTGATGTTGCAAAGCTGGATTTGGGAAGTAGAGTCAGCAAATATGGAAGTTTCTAACACATTATTAGTAATTGGTACATCTTTGTACTTACCTATACTTCCCGATTTCAGTGATTAAAAAAACAAAACAAAACATGGAGTGGACAGAACAATGCCTCCTCAATTTTAAGGTAATGAAAACAAAACTAGGGAGGGTCAAAAACTAGTAAAAAATTCTAGGGGCACCTGGGTGGCTCAGTGAGTTAGGCATCTGACTTTTAATCTCAGCTCAGGTCTCGATCTCAGGGTCATGAGTTCAAGCCCCATGCTGGGCTCCATGCTGGGTGTAGAGCTACCTACTTAAAAAAAATTCTCAAAAGGTACCGATATCTTTGTTTCTCTTTCTGTTCCCCGGGGATATAGCTGAATCTGTGTGTCCAGGAAAAATCTGTGTAGGTTTTCCTGGAAGACGGCCTTGCTCCGGGAGATAAACGTTTAGGCTTTGCTGGGTTGATCCCAGAAAGACAGGGTGGAGGACAGACCATGTACCCTGGAGGGCTCTTCCCAGGTGAGATTCGGGAACGCTCACTTGCCTGCCAGCCAGTTCCTGGCCACTCCACTCACTCGGGACCCGCTCTCACCACCTCACCTGGGAATACCCAGCCTCTCCTCCCACTCTTATCTTTTCATGGCAATTCCCTGATAATTTCTATCTCTTTATGTATGTGTGTGTTTGTTTGTTTAGGGGGGAGGAGCAGAGGGAGAGGGAGAGAGGGAGAGACTCTTTTTTTCTTTAAAGACTTTATTTAGGGGCACCTGGGTGGCTCAGTGGGTTAAAGCCTCTGCCTTCGGCTCAGGTCATGATCCCAGGGTGCTGGGATCGAGCCCCGCATCGGGCTCTTTGCTCTGCATGGGGCCTGCTTCCTCCTCTCTCTCTGCCTGCCTCTCTGCCTGCTTGTGATCTCTGTCTTTCAAATAAATAAATAAAATCTTAAAAAAAAAAATCAACATCTCCCATCTATGTTTAGATAAAGGATTTATTTAAAAAAATAAATAAATAAAGACTTTATTTATTTGAGAGAGCCAGAGAGCCAGAGAGAGCATGC
>RCUC01154286.1:0-18575 GCA_003697995.1 Taxidea taxus jeffersonii
CAATCTCTTCCAATAATGAGATTAAAGCCAGAAACCACAGAGGAAGGCCAGATGTGGTGGGGAAAAAAATCCCTTTAAGACTTCTGTATAGGAAAAGACCCTATCTGCAAAGTAAAAAAGATAGTGTCAAATTGGAAAAAATAGTGTTATCTGTATACTTTAAAAACCTTCAAATATAAATTCCTCTTATAAATAAATAAGACTGATTTGGCTAAGTAGGATGCTTGGGCACTTTACTACTTTATATACTTTAAAATATTTTAATTTTTTAAAATGAGTAAATGCTTAAAGGTCCAGAGATTTCATGAGGGGTCAGAAGGTGAATGAGGGGAAATTTATAACAGGGAAGAAAACAGAGGACCGGGCTTTGTGATTTTGTAGTATTGATCTTAATATTCCTTCCCTAAATGCCCTTCACCACTTGACCTTGACATCCTTCTCATTCCCATGCCTATGTCATAGCCATTAGATGAAATATTGAGATATACATTTTTTAGTCACAATTTTTATTGAAACATGTACATTTCCTACTTTAGAATAAAAAGTAGTTTATTGATTTAGGGGTGCCTGGGAGGCTCAGTCATTTAAGCATCTGCATTTGGCTTAGGTCATGACCTGAGATCAAATACCACATCTGCTTCTCCCTCTCACTCTGCCTACTGCTCCCCCTGCTTGTGCTCACCCCCCCATGTGTGTCAAATAAATAAATAAAATATTTTTAAGTAGTTTATTCATTTGTATAGTCTCTGCCATGTCAAAGTAACAGTACATTCTAAAATCATAGTGTTTTAATAAAAAGGTTTATTTCTTACTCAAGTAAGGTACTGGCGATGCTCTTAAACAGCCCTCTTCCAGAACCCTCCTACACTGTTGGTGGGATGGCAAGTTGGTGCAACCACTCTGGAAAACAGTATGGAGGTTCCTCAAAAAGTTGAAAATAGAGCTACCCTATGACCCAGTAATGGCACTACTGGGTATTTACCCTAAAGATACAAATGTAGTGATCCGAAGGGGTACGTGCACCCGAATGTTTATAGCAACAATGTCCACAATAGCCAAACTATGGAAAGAACCTAGGTGTCCATCAACAGATGAATGGATAAAGAAGAAGTGGTATATATATACAATGGAATACTATGCAGCCATCAAAAGAAATGAAATCCTGCCATTTGTGACAATGTGGATGGAACTAGAGGGTATTATGCTTAGTGAAATAAGTCAATCGGAGAAAGACAACTATCATATGATCTCCCGATTTGAGGAAGCAGAGATGCAATGTGGGAGTTTGGGGGGTAGGAAAAGAATAAATGAAACAAGATCAGGAAGGAGACAAACCATAAGAGACTCTTAATCTCACAAAACAAACTGAGGGTTGCTGGGGGGAGGGGTGTCAGGAGAGGGTGGTGGGGTTATGGATATTGGGGAGGGTATGTGCTATGGTGAGTGCTGTGAAGTGTGTAAACCTGGCAATTCACAGACCTGTACCCCTGGGGCTAATAATACATTATATGTTAATAAACAAAAACAAAACCAAAACTAATGATGTACTATACAGTGACTAACATAATAAAAAAAAGCAGCTTTGCCTGTAAAACAAAACAAACAAACAAACAAAAAAACAGCCCCCTTCCAAGCAGGAACACTGTTATATCTTATACCTGCCACCTCCCACATGTTACTTCCAAGTTTGCTGTCACATGACAAGATAGTAATGGAGGGGGTAGAGGGATGTGGGGAACATTTGTTAGCGAGAGGGATCCTACAAACCCCTCAAAGAGAGCTGCTCCCTCTTGAAGCACCAGCATGCTAGCTGTGCATGAAGTCCTTATTCAGAAGATTATGTGTCCAAACGGAAAATCCTGTGATTAAGTTTAAGGCACTAAATGCTACAGACAGTAAATGCATTAAAATAAAAAAGCCTTTGGTATTCTTTCCAAGATGCCAAGTCTATTTTTAACATGCAGTTACTAACTTTTATCATGACATTTTATATCGTTAATTGGTTATTGTGGTATTGACTATTTGCCAAACAATACACTAAGTATTGGCAAACCCATGTGTTTCAAATGATATTTGTCTCATGAAGGTCCTTCCTATAAATACAAGTTCTTCAGAAACTTTCTCTATTTATCTCCAAATATGTTTATTCAATTATCACATTTGACCGCGGCAATGCCGTCAATAACCCATCATCTAGGGGCACTCACTGAACTACGTTTTAGAGCTCAAAGAAAGTAGGACAATGACAAGAATAACTTAAATTTTATTGTTAAGTTCACAATCTGTAACACCAAACTGCAAAGGGAATGAGAGGTACTAATATTAGTTCAGATATCCTGGAGTTTTGCTAAACATGGGACACAGAATGAGATTAAATGTTCAACAATCATTATTGCAAACCAAGTTTGCCAGGAGCCCAAAGATACTAGTATTTGATAAATATTTTTAAAGCACTTTTTATGAGAAAAATCTGGTGTTCACGGTGTTATAAAGGAAACACTGTAAGATATGTCTTCTACTCCCAAACAAGATTATAATCCAGGTAAAACAGCAAGTAACTAACTAAAAATAGATCATGGTAAATATAATACAAGAGATACTAAGTTGCCACTAAGGGATTAAAGGAGGAAGTGAGAGCGATGTTCAAGGCAAAGAGTGCAGGATTCATCAACAGCATAACCTTGGATGACATTAGGTCCAGACTCAAGAATGATCATCTAATCTTACACAAGGCCTGGAAATTCTGGATTTTTATGTGCAATATTCTTCTATAATATTGTAGATTAAAGAATAAACATGTAGATAATTTACAGG
The DNA here is from genome assembly GCA_003697995.1 of Taxidea taxus jeffersonii. Classification (NCBI taxonomy): domain Eukaryota; kingdom Metazoa; phylum Chordata; class Mammalia; order Carnivora; family Mustelidae; genus Taxidea; species Taxidea taxus. The sequence continues at coordinate 2,815 of RCUC01154286.1, forward strand.
CTGAACTTGACCATCAGTGTGCCATTGTGAGGACACAGCAGAGGCATCATATTTGGAAATACTATTAGAAGCAGCACAAGCTGCTTTGGGATCAGAATGTGGAAAGCTCTGAAGCACTTAGGGTTTTATCCTCAATGGAGTAGGAAATGGGGACATTTGAGAGGTTGTTAACAGAGGCATGAAATGAAAGGACTAAAACAGTGCTTAAGAAAGCTGAGTTTAGCAGTAGTATGTACAGTAGATTGGAAGGCTGAACTGCAAGGAGAGAAATCAATTACAGGTCTATTCTGATATGCCAATGAGAATGTGAATCAGGGTGACAAAAGTGGTAACGGAAACAAGGGACAGAGATGGTGGTTAAAACGTGGAAACATGGGGCACCTGGGTGGATCAGTGGGTTAAGCCTCTGCCTTAAGCTCAGGTCATGATCAGGGTCCTGGGATTGAGCTCCGCATTGGGGTTCTCTGCTCAGCAGGGAGCCTGCTCCCCCCCCTCTTTGCCTGCCCCTCTGCCTACTTGTGATCTCTGTCAGTCAAATAAATAAATAAAAATCTTTAAAAAAATGCTTTTAAAAAATGGAAACACATACAAAGTTAATAACACACTGCTCATGCTCTTTCTCCCAAATATAATACAAGTTCATATGAAAATTAATTTTCTGAAAAGCAGACTAAATGAAAATACTAAAAGATTCCCTGGCAAAAAGTAGGCATTACAATATGTGCTCAACTATTTAAACCAATAGTAACCATCGAGGTAGATAATCATTTTTTAAAAATATGTATGGCATCTCCTCACTGACTTCCCTTACCAAGCCTATTCACCTCCCTCTTTAAAATTGCTCCATCAAAAAGTAGGATTTCAGGAGACATAGGAGACCTGTTTCAACCGGTCCCCTAAAGTGAGCTAAATATCTACCAGAATACTCTGAACACCCATGAAATCAGCCTGAGATGTAGGATTATACACTTCTGGATCTCTACAGGGGCAGAAGATGCCAGTGGAGAGGTAAAGCAGAGTGGGAACCATCAGACTGATATTGGAGGATAAACAGAAGGGGGAGGGAGCCACCAGAACCGACCTGTTGGAAAGTAATACCCCAATATGAAAGTGCCCTGTGACTGGGGACCAGCATTAACTTGGAGTCTGGTTAAAAGCACTCAAAAAGAGCAAAGGATCTTAAGAGGCAACTTGTGGAATCAAGTGGTCATAAGCATGGGCCTAGGACAGCCACCGCTGGTGACCACCTGTGCCAGAGTGAGTGTGGTGGAGTCTCCAGTTCCTGGTCCTGGAGCCCCTGGGGTTGTGCAGCTTGTATCACAACTAGGCTAGGTACACTCCCACCTCCACATGAAGGGAGTCTGATGTGGCACCAGCCACTGCTTTCTAGAGCTATAGTCGTTTGCCCTCTGTGGGCACTGCACAACCGGGGTCTGAACTGCACTCCCTGCCTGTGCCTGAGAGAGCTCCCTGTGGGTGCCAGCCAATGGTCCCTAGGACCAGCTAAGGGTCTGGATGCTCCCAGCCTGGGCCTGAAGGATCTCTGGTCAGGAACCACCCCCAACCCTCCCAACCCCAACCCCCACCCCCCCCCCCTCGCCGGCAGCAACCTGCACAAGGGTGAGGTCTGGACCCCAGGTAGCAGTCCCAGCAAAGGCAGCCACCAGAACCTGGACCTGGACCAATATCACTCTCGGTTTTAGTAGCACCATGGTAAAGAGACAAGGGGTGCTTTGGGCAACCCCTGAGATGGTGGGTGGGGACAGGCACCACCTGTGGGAGGTTGCATGGCTCAGTGGAGTTTGCAGAGGGGGAGTCTGTGTGTTCTGGACCACCCAGAGGGGAGCAGACTGAGTCTTCTCTCTGAGATGGAGGTCTGGGTGCAGTCTGCTTTCCACTAAACCTCCAAAAAGCTGCAAAAAGCCACCAAAGAAAGAAAACCTGAAAAACTGGTTTCCACAGAGCCCAGACCCTTGATAGGGGGCAGGAGGACTCAACCCAAGCAGGACTGACTGAAATACAATGTGGCAGTCCCTTCTCCCAGAAAGCCAGCCAAAAGAATGAGAGGACAATCACCACAGGATCCCCACAAAACTGTAAAACCCCAATATGAGGGGAAAACAATATATTAAGCTCCCAGTATTGCCCTAAAACCTGTATATTTCATAGACACAACTTTTACTTTTAATTGATTCTCACTATCTTATTCTTTTTTAATTCTTTTAGCCTACTTACAATTACAACTACAGGTTCAATACAACACATTCCATAATAACCTTTTAACTTGAACTTTTTTCATAAATATACCTGTATTTTTCTTTTTCTTTTCTATTTTTTTAAATATACATATAGAGATAAACATAAAGACATATATCTCTATATACATATAGAGATAAAGGTAATCCTCTTTCCTTAATCAATACTACCCCTAATTATAAACCAGTTTTAATCTCCCTTTATCTCTGGAAAGTTGAGTCCTTTAACAAAGATATCAAGATACACCCAGGAAGAATCAAAATAACCTTCCTCACCCACATCAAGGATTTATAACCACCCTCCCATCTTTTTCTTCCGTCAGTGTTTCTGTGTATATCTTTTTGTTCTAGTATTATATATATCTTATTCTTGGGGTTCATTTTGGCTGGGTTTTTTTTTTTCTTGTCATTTACTTTTGTCAGTCTTTTTGTTTGTCTGTTTTTGTTGGTATACCTTATAAATCTTACTTTGGGGGCTCATTCTGACTGGGTCTACTCTTTTTTTCCCTCTCTCTCTTTTTCTCTTTTTTCTTTCTTTTTGGGGGTGACTTCCGATTGCTCCAAAGCCTTCCAGGTGCACCTTGCCTGGATTGTGGTTGATATATTCAGCTATACATCCCCTCAACGACCTCACACCAAAATGACTAGCAGGAGGAACACCCAACAGAGGAAAAATTCAGAGACTGTGCCCTCTGTCACAGAACTATTGCATATGGATATAAACAGTATGTTGGAAAGGGAATTCAGGGTAATAATTATCCAGGCAATGGCTAGGTTGGAGAAAACCATTAGTGTCAACATAGAATCTCTAAAGGCAGAAGTGAAAGCTGCCCCAGGAAGAAGTAAAAAATGCTATCAATGAGATCCAATCTAATCTAAGTACTCTAACAGCTAGGGTAAGGGAGGTAGAAGATAGAATTAGTGATCTAGAGGACAATCTGATAGAGAAAAAGGATCAGGAAGAGGCATGCAAAAAACAGCTGAGAAGCTATGAAAACAGAATTAGGGAAATAAATGATGCCATGAAACATCCCAACGTCAGAATTATTGGGATTCCTGAGGGGGTGGAGAAAAAGAAGACTAGAAGATATAGTTGAACAAGTTCTGGATGAAAATTTTCCTAATCTGGGGAATTGAACAAGTGTTCATGTCCTAGAGGCAGAGAGGACACCCCTCAAGATCAACGAGTCTAGAAAGACCTCAAGACACAAGATTGTGAAATTCATGAGTCATAAATTCAGAAAGGATGTTTTAAGGGCAGCTAGGGGGAAGAGATTCCTTATGTACAGAGGAAGGTCCATCAGAATAATGTCAGACCTGTCCACAGAAACCTGGCAAGCCACAAAGGGCTGGCAAGACATACTCAGGCACTAAATGAGAAGAACATACAGCCAAGAATACTTTATCCAGCAAGGCTGACATTCAAAATGGATGGAGAGATAAAGAGCTTCCAGGACCAGCAAGGCTTAAAAGAGTATGTGACCACCAAGCCGGCCCTACAAGAAATATTAAGGGGTGTTCCATAAAAGAAGAAAGAACCCAAGAGAACAGAAATTTATGAAGACAATCAACAGAAACAAGGAATTCAGAGGCAGCATGATGTCAATAAAAAGGTATTTTTCAATAATCACTCTAAATGTAAATGGCCTAAGTGCTCCCATAAAATGGCAGAGGGTTGCAGATTGGATAAAACGACAGGACTTATTGATATGCTGTCTACAAGAGACCTATTTGGAACCCAATGATACATCCAAACTGAAATTGAAGGCATGGAGAAACATCTTTCATGCTGATGGGCCTCAAAAGAAAGCTGGGATAGTGATTCTCATATCAGAAAATTAGATTTTAAACTAAAGACTGTAGTCAGAGATACAGAAGGACACTACATCATTCTTAAAGGGTCTATCCACGAAGAAGATCTAACAATTGTAAATATTTATGCCCCCAATATGGGAACAGCCAACTACATAAGCCAACTATTAAACAAGATAAAGAGTCATATTGATATGAATACATTAATAATAAGGGATCTTAACATGCCACTCTTAGTAACAGACAGATCATCCAAGCGGAACATCAATAAAGAAACAAGAGCATTGAATGACACATTGGACCAGATGGACCTCATAGATATATACAGAACATTCCACCCTAAAACAACAGAATATTCATTCTTCTCAAGCACACATGGAACTTTCTCCAGAATAGACCATATAATGGGTCACAAATCAGGGCTCAACAGATACCAAAAGACTGAGATTATTCCCTGCATATTCTCAGACCACAATGCTTTGAAACTGGAACTCAATCACAAGAAAAAGTTTGGAAGGAATTAAAATACTTGGAAGCTAAAGACCACCCTGCTTAAGAATGTTTGGGTCAACCAGGAAATCAAAGAACTTAAACAATTCATGGAAACCAAAGATAATGAAGACACATCAGTCCAAAACCTATGGGATATGGCAAAGTTGGTCCTAAGGGGGAAATACATAGCCACCCAAGCCTCCCTCAAAAAAAGTTAAAAATCCAGAATACACTAGCTCTCTTTACACCTTAAAGAACTGGAAAATCAACAAGAAATTAAGCCAACCCGATGCACAAGAAGGGAAATAATCAAGATTAGAGCAGAGATCAATGAGGTAGAAACTAGAGATACAGTAGAACACATCAATGAATGAAACGACAAGCTGGTTTTTTGAAGGAATCAATGAGATCAATAAACTACTGGCTAAACAAGTCCAAAAGAAAAGAGAGAGGACCCAAATTAATAAAATTATGAATGAAAAGGAAGAGATCATGACTAACACCAAGGAAATAGAAACAATCATCAGAAATTATTATCTACAGTTATATGCCAATAAGTTAAGCAACATTGACGAAGTGAATACATTCCTGGAAACCCATAAACTTCCAAAACTGAATCCGGAAGAAATTGACAACCTGAATAGACCAATATCTAGTAACGAGATTGAAGCAGTGATTAAAACCTCCCAAAAAACAAGAGTCCAGGACCTGATGGATTCCCTGGAGAATTCTACCAAACATTCAAAGAAGAAATAATACCTATTCTCCTAAAGCTGTTTCAAAAAAAATAGAAACAGGGGTGTCTGCTGAGTGGCTCAGTGGGTTAAAGCCTCTGCCTTCGGCTAGGGTCATGATCCCAGGACCTGGGATCAAGCCCCGCATCAGGCTCTCTGCTCAGCAGGAAGCCTGCTTCCTCCTCTTTCTCTGCCTGCCTCTCTGCCTACTTGTGATCTCTATTTGTCAAATAAATAAATAAAATCTTTCAAAAAAACAGAAACAGAAGGAAAACTCCCAGACTCTTTTTATGAAGCCAGCATTACCCTGATCCCCAAACCAGGCAAAGACCCCACCAAAAAGAATTTCAGACCAATATCCTTGATGAATATGGATGCCAAGATTCTCAACAAGATCCTAGCTAATAGGATCCAACAGTACATTAAAAAGATTATCCACCATGACCAGGTGGGATTTATCCCTGGGATGCAAGGGTGGTTCAACCTTCACAAATCAATCAATGTGATAGAACAAATCAATAAGAGAAGAGAGAAGAACCACATGGTCCTCTCAATTGATGCAGAAAAAGCATTTGACAAGATACAACATCCGTTCCTGATTAAAATGCTTCAAAGTATAGGGATAGAGGGAACATTCCTCAACTTCATAAAATCTATCTACGAAAAACCCACATCAAATATCATTCTCAGTGGGGAAAAGCTGAGAGCCTTCCCTCTGAGATCAGAAACATGACAAGAATGTCCACTCTTGCCACTGTTGTTCAATATAGTACTAGAAGTCCTAGCAACAGCAATCAGACAATGGAAAAAAATAAAAGGCATTCAAATTGGCAAAGAATCAGTCAAACTCTCTCTCTTCACAGATGACATGATACTTTATATGGAAAACCCAAAAAAGACTCCACCCTCAAACTACTAGAACCCATACAGTAATTCAGTAATGTGGCAGGACACAAGATCAATGTACAGAAATCAGTTGCTTTCTTATATACTAACAATGAAAATATAGAAAGGGAAATTAGAGAATCCATTCCATTTACTATAGTACCAAGAACCATAAGATACCTGGGAATAAACCTAACCAAAGAGGTAAAGGATCTGTACTCAAGGAACTACAGAACACTCATGAAAGAAATTGAAGAAGACAAAAAAGTGGAAGAGCATTCCATGCTCATGGATTGGAAGAATAAACATTGTTAAAATGTCTATACTGCCTAGAGCAATCTATGTTTTCAATGCCATCCTGATCAGAATTCCACCTGCATTTTTCAAAGAGGTGGAACAAACAATCCTAAAATTTGTATGGAACCAGAAGAGACCTCAAATTGCTAAGGAAATATTGAAAAAGAAAAACAAAACTGGGGGCATCACATTCCCTGATTTCAAGCTTTATTACAAAGCTGTGATCACCAAGACAGCATAGTACTGGCACAAAAACAGACATATAGACCAGTGGAACAGAGTAGAGAGCCCAGATATGGACCCTCAACTCTATGGTCAAATAATCTTCGACAAGGCAGGAAAAATATATAGTAGAACAAAGTCTCTTCAATAAATGGTTCTGGGAACATTGGACAGCTATGCATAGAAGAATGAAACTCGACCATTCTCTTATACCATACACAAAGATAAACTTGAAATGGATAAAAGGCCTCAACATTAGGCAGGAGTCTATCAAAATCCTAGAGGAGAACATAGGCAGTTACCTCTTAGACATCGGCCACAGGAACTTCTTTCAAGACATGTCTCCAAAGGCAAAGAAACATAAGCAAAAATGAACTTTGGGTACTTCTTCAAGATCAAAAGTTTCTGCACAGTAAAGGAAACAGTCAACAAAACAAACAGGCAACCAAGGAATGGGAGAAGATATTTGTAAATGATTTGTAAATCAGGCAAAGGGCTGATATCCAAGATCTATAAAGAACTCCTCAAACTCAACACACACAAAACAGATAATCACATCAAAAAATGGGCAGAAGACATGAACAGACACTTCTCCAAAGAAGACCTACAAATGGCTAACAGACAAATGAAAAAATGTTTCTCATCATTAACCATCAGGGAGATTCAAATCAAAGCCACATTGAGATACCACCTTACACCATTTAGAATGGCTAAAATCAACAAGACAGTAAACAACAAGTGTTAGAGAAGATGTGGAGAAAGGGGAACCCTCTTACACTGTTGGTGGGAATGCAAGTTGGTGCAGCCACTTGGGAAAACAGTGTGGAGATTCCTTAAGAAATTTTAAAAAAGCTACCTTATGACCCCATAATCGCACTACTGGGTATTTACCCCAAAGATACAGATATAGTGAAAAGAAGGGCCATACCCCAATGTTCATAGCAGCAATGGCCACAGTCACCAAATTGTGGAAAGAACCAAGATGCCCTCCAAAGGATGAATGGATAAGGAAGATGTGGTCCATAAACACTATGGAGTATTATGCCTCCATCAGAAAGGATGAATACCCAACTTTTGTATCAACATGGATGGGACTGGAAGAGATTATGCTGAGTGAAATTAGTGAAGCAGAGAGAGTCAGTTATCATATGGTTTCACTTACTTGTGGAGCATGAGGAATAACATGGAGGACACTGGGGAATGGAGAGGAGAAGTGAGTTGGGGGAAATTGGAGGGGGAGATGAACCACGAGAGACTGTGGACTATGAGAAGCAAACCGAGGGTTTTTGGGGGGGGGGGGTTGGGTGAGGCTGGTGGTAGGTATTAAGGAGGGCATGTATTGCATGGAGCACTGGGTGTAGTGCATAAACAATGAATCTGGGAACACTGAAAAAATAAAATAAAAATAAAATAAAATAAGATTTCAAATTACACAGTGACAAATGTTTATACTGTATTAAAGATATAATTCGGAGGAGAGAGAACTTCTGTCAAATCCTTAGTGAAACAATCCCTTAGTAAGAACTACTTTCTCCTCATTGTCTTTGGAACTGTTTGTTTATTAACTTTTAGCCCTGACATAGGTAAAAAGAAATGTAGACACATTTTCTATTAAATATGTATATGTTATGCATATACATAGATGTATATATGCATATACACACCTTTTTATGTATATACACACATACTACAAATATACAATAGGATAAATATGGCTGCTGCTTTAAAATCTAAGCTTTTTTTTATCATTTTATTGATTGCCTGGTATCAAGTAGAGTGTTTCCATAATTATCACTTAATAAATGTTTGCTATACAAAAATAAATTTCTGAAGTTTTAAGTAGCCCCCACCCTGCCAAGATATTTGGGTATTGATCTTACTAAAAAATATGGGGGAGGATGAGACAGAAAGTCTGTATTCGTTCCCCTAGTTCATTTTACTGCCCCTTAAATCTGAAGCATCTAACTTCTCCCCCCTTTCAGATACTCTGAACCCAAGACAAAGCCTTCACAGTTATTTACTACATATCCACTGTCCCTGTGGGAAGTGCAACTCAAAATGTTCGATTTGGAATAGGGAAATCCTACCTCCTTTTTTTCGTTTACTTTAGTCTACATCTATTGTGTGTCTACTACGTCCAAGAGAGCTAGGCAACCTAGGCAGACAGGGGGGTAAATCGAACACTCAAATTTTGTATCATAAGAAACACAATTCTAGAAAATTTTAAGGACAGACGTTAGGTGTTACAATTAGCCAATTTTAGCCATAAAGAATTACAGTTCCAGTAGGTCATTTCGACTGAGTCAAAAGGATAAAATGTCTGTCAAAGGTAGCTAAAAGTTGGTGGAATAATGAACTTGTTACACTCTCCACCCAGAGATTTAACTTAAGAAAGTTAAGACACCAGCCAAAACCCTACAACTTTCACTTTGACGTAGTTGCAAAAGAGTTGCTCATATACGAACCAGCAAAGAAACCTACCAACAGGTTCAGTTGCTTACTCAGGCAATCATGATTCAAAGAACACTGACTTACATTCTATGAAACCTGACTCACCTCTACATAGATACCCAGAGGGCATCTTATCTCTCAACATGCCACGTGAACTTTTCAGATTCTGTATTTATACTGAAATCGGGCATTTTTTTTTCATATCCTCACTAGTTATATTTGCTATCTTTCCTTCAGAAATTTACTAAGGTAATAATTGCAACACTTCTGGATCTCTAAATTTTCTTCTACTATAGATGTTTAAAAGCTGCTACTTACTTAAAAGAGATGATTTCATAGTTTAAAAGTTCAGTAATTTTAATGAGGGAAAAAATGGAGTTATGCAATCAAAATTATTTGCTATAATTAAAATGGAATGATTTTTCTTCCAGACCACTCATTGCTATTAGATTAGAATTGTATAATGAGAATTTCAAATCTCTACTTCGGTAAATTTTTCTCTGCTTCTTTTTTTTTTTTTTTTAAGATTTTTATTTATTTGTTAGAGAGAGAGAGAGAGTGAGCACAGGCAGACAGAGTGGCAGGCAGAGGCAGAGGGAGAAGCAGGCTCCCTGCCAGACAAGGAGCCCGACGCGGGACTCAATCCCAGGACGCTGGGATCATGACCTGAGCCAAAGGCAGCTGCTCAACCAACTGAGCCACCCAGGCGTCCCTCTGCTTCTTGATGTTGTAGGCATCCAGGTACACCGAGTATGAAACACTGAGTAGTGTTGATTGGTACAATAAAGACTATAATATAAACAAGGAAAATGAAAGGATGGATATCTTGGGAAGGAATGGTAATACGGGAACGGGGGCAGTGGTGTGGGAGATTAAAAGAGGTACCAAAGAAAGTACAAGCCTCTCCACTTAAAAACCAGAAAAGTGTTCACTCTACTACACATTCTGTTTCTTCTGGGAAACAACAACCTATTTCCCAATGAACACTGATACATTGGTTTAAATTTAAGAATGATAAATCTGGGAAGACTGGGGGGCTCACCGGCTAAGTGTCTGCTTTCAGCTCATGTCATGATCCCGGGGGTCCTGGGTTAGAGCCTCAAGTCAGGCTCCCTCCTCAGCAGGGAACCTGCCTCTCCCTCAGCCTCTGCCTCTGCACCCTCCCTCCTCCACCCCTTGCATTCCGGCTCTCTCCCTCTTGCTCTGCCTCTCTGTCAAATAAATAAATTAAATAATTTTTTTAAAAAAGAACAATAAAGCTAAGTTACTTTCTGTGGCTATTCTGTTTCAGCAAATTAAATAGCAAAATCATTTCCTGAGGAATGAGAACTGTACTTTCTTTGCAAGTTTATATGTGTTGTCATTAGATACCTCATTTCCAAAATAATTCCAAGCAAAGGTAACAACATAACGTGGACACAATTCAGTATTTTGAGACACAATTTCAGCCCTACTGCTGGATCTCTGGCTATTATGGCGTGATCCTGGCTTCTTAGACTCTTCGGCTTCGGTTTCATCTGCCAGACCCGATGGAAAAACCCTCAAAGCTGGGGAGCCAAGTGCTACTCATCTTTGTACCCCAGCACCTAGCAGAACACCAGTTAAAAAATATTTTAACAAGTGTATATAAAAAATTTGTAAAATGGAGATCATTTACAATGTGATTATAAAGATCAAAAGAGTCATCAGATGCAATAATTGTTCAATATGTAAAACATACATAAATATAAAATATTTCATTATTATCTCATGGCTAAAAAATGTATTCCATATTGTATACAGTTTGTAAGCAGCCTTAATTATTTTTCTTGAATATGCTCTCAGTACATATATATATAATATATATTCCTATATACATATACACATAAAATTCAATAAACTTAAGCATGCATGTCCTCATCTATAAATTAGAGAATTATGTTAATTATATTCAGTAATTTCTTCCAGTTGTATCTTTTATGGACAATAAATTTATGATTTAATGTTACCTGCATAAATATCAGATAAAGAGAAGTTCTTATAATTTGTTTAATATTTTATCCAATTGATCAAGGTCATATGGCTCTTTTTTTATCATGTGGAATACTGTTTGTTGCAATGCAGAAACCAATGTTATAATAAGCCTATCAAAATATATCAAAATAAACTATCAAAAATTATAGAAAATCAAAATTTCAACAAACCTATCAAAAATTGTATTAATTATTAAATGACATGCTCAAACAATTTGAAAAGGGTATTTAGAAGTGTAGGAATTTCCTGAACTCAAGGAATTTATAGTCTAATTGATCCAACCAAATTATCCTATAAATAGAAACAATTAATTCAAGAACGACTATAGCTAAATATCAAGGAGTTATAAACAGTGTAGACGCTACAGAAATTCAGAGAAGAAATAGTTTAGAAAGACAAGAGAAAGAGAATACATGCCAAGAAAATAAAACTTGAAAGATAAATAAAATTTGACAAAAGACAGTGAGAAGTACCTTCCAGGCAAAGGGAATATAAATCAAGTTGTGGAAGTTAAAATAACCTGATTTGCTTTTTGCAAGTGAAGAAATCAAGTCTGACAAAACTGGGCATATATTTTGAGAAGTAACTGGAAAAAAGATTGGTAGGAAAGAGGGAGATATACAATATAGGAATTCCTTAAAGAATTGTAAATAGAAGAACAATATATTTGTATGCGGTGAGTCCAGAACTAAGGAAAACAGCGAGGAAGGAATTGCAGTCGTTAATGTGGTACCATGAAAATCGAGAACAGACCAATCTCTGCAGATGTACTAGTAAATGATCCTTCATTCATCTTCAATCAACCTAAAGGCATGTCTATTTTTATCTTCCTTCAGATCCAGTGACATAATTTTGCAGGCACTAGATGTCACTGTTCCACTTAAGCAAAATAAAATCCAGTCATTTTGAAGTCACTTGCATCTACCTAATTATATCTACTTGTATGTAGATCTGAGTCTGCTTTACTTGGTTCAGACAATTTCAGAATAAAATACCAGTAGTGATTTGAACCTACTGCAGTCTATTGAAAAATCAGCTCTGAAGTTCTCTTTAATATTTTCCCAAAGAGTTTTTTTACAAAGAATAAAATCAAAATTAAAAAGAATTTAATTCAAGAGAAAAATGGGAGGAAAATTAACCATTTATATTATTCAGAAATTAGGAAAATTTATACTATGTAAGGTTTTGTTCATTTTTACACACACACACACACAAAACCAAACACAATTTCTTCACAATGAGTACATATTCAATTTGTCTTATGACTCTAACTATAAGGAACCACATAGAATTTTCTCTTATCTGTCTGGTTTCTCATAGTTGGACCTTTGACCTTGTTTTTTAGAATTCCTCATTGGGCCTAATCTTGAAGGTATAACCAGTCTCACACACAAAAAGCCTAAGGGACTAATCTGTGCTCTCTCTGCTGAATTAGGGTTTGATCAACTGGACACTCTTTGGGACTCTGAGTCTGGAGTGAATGGTGCAGGCAAATGGGAACTCTTGGAGGTATTCCTTCAGGAGCTGGTGTGAACTAGACTGAGTGTCTCTATTAAAAGGCTGTTGCTACACTTCTTGTGGGTGATTTCTCTAGAGTTCCTGTCATCCCTAGGTGCTCCCAAGGAAGCTTGCCGTCCAGCTCATGAGTCCAAGAACCTGCTACACCAATACCACCACAACCACAACACACACACACACACACACACACACACACACACACACACAGCTTTACAATAAATTTCCTTTTCCTTTTCCTTATAGCAGCCATGGTCAGTTCCTGTTGCTTGCAGTCGCACAAAACAAAAACCTAAATTCACAGTTTGAAGAACAATACAATTACTGAGCTGGTATGAAACTACCGACTTTGCTTCATCAGATTCATGCTTGCTCAACTTCTAGGGTTGAGAGAAACACAAAGGAAAAGATTCTCAAGGAAGAAAATTTTATGACCTCTCCACAAAACACCCTCATTCTGAACTCGAGCAGTCTTTTTTCCTAAAAGTATCCAAGTACTTAATCATCCTCAACCTCAAAGGTTCTATCCTTCTGGATATTAGTCTTCATATTTCTCTGAGAGACAGAAAGGAGTTGAAGGACAAAGCAACAGTATTTTGAAAACTACTGAAAATAGAGTCACCTCTCAAAGCATTCTGAGAAACTGCAGGAATGCAGGCTGTCATTTTAGAACTGACACGAGGACCAGCAGCAAGAAGGGAAAATTGGCTTGGAAGCAGTTTCCTGTCCCCATCCTAGATGTTGCGATTTCTTTTTGAGAGGGAGCCTGAGATGGTAGAAAGGGCAGGGACTTTAGCTACAAGTAAGTATACCAGGGCTCCATTTCCCAACTCTACTTTTTGCTAGTCATACTAACATTAATAATTTAATTCTGATTCTTGGTTTTCTTTTTTTCAAACAGGAAAATCATGCTGCTTCTCAGGGTGGTTGTGAAGTAGAAGTAAAATTCCTTGCCAGGAGTACACTAAAAATGCTATTTCATTTTCTTTTTTCTATCTCTCTCCCAACTCCCACCCACCCCAAGGAGCCAGGTCTGGATGCCTTAGATGTGGATAGAGAAGTAGGTGACTAATTGCATGAAAAAGAATCACACATTAAACTTGGGACAATCACAGAATTATTAACTTCTAGAGCTTGGAGGAATCTTATTGATCTTATACATATGATTCATGCACGGAATTTTAGGATCTTTTCCAAGGTCACAGATAATAACTAAGAGCATTTACATGCCTTATTTCACACAAATTTCCAATCAATATTTTTACATTATGAAAAAGCATGATCTGAAAATCTGACCCATTAAAAGGTATTTGTGACATAATGACCCTTGCCCAAAGCACTTGCATTTTAAAATACTGACAGGGAGATAAATATATATGATGTGGATGGCTTTTCTGTATGTGTGTGTGTAGGGGTACATTCCTATCTGTCCTCAAATAACACAGTGCTGATGTCCACCTATCTGGATAGGTATAAAATCTGAGTCTCTAGAAACTATGAAGACAAATGTCTGAAGGCTCATTTTTTTATATATATATTGGTTTTTTTTTTTCAAAAAATTAGAAAGGGAAAATATAAAGAAGAAAATAAAAATTTTTGCTACAGTAATTTGACCACCTAAGAATAACAGCTGTTAAATCATTGCCTTTTTCTTGGCTTCACATTCTCTATCCTGCTCTTTCTTTCTCCATAATACATGAATATTGCAGAAAAATGTGATTATACAATGCATATGTTTCACAATATTTCCCACTTAGTCCAGACTTAGGGCAGGCTTCATTTGAAGTGAATGACAGCAGAAAACCAACAGTATTTCATAGTTTAAAAATACTTTCTGGTACATTATTGTCTTTACACTTTGTGACCATACGTATTTCTGAGGGAAAACAGACAATGGATTATATTTAGAAAAGCAAAGGGGATAGAGTTACATAAACAAGCACAAATCTTACTTTCTACCTAAAAGGATCATTATGTGGAAGGAAATACTAGCACAATACAGAGTGATTGCCCTTTATATTGAAAAATAAGATGCTCCTCCCCAACAGATTGATTTCAAAAAAGACCCCCCCAATACATGTTCAGATAAAGGACTGTAAGAATCAAAACAGAATCAGGAATGTCAGGCAGGCCTGATGTCTCACTGTGCTCTACAAATGTGATATTAAATCTACAGCAGGGGCACCTGGCAGGCTCAGTTAGTAGAGCATGCAATTCTTGATTTCAGGGTCCTGAGTTGAAGCCCCACACTGGGTGTGGAGCCTGATTTAAAAAAAATATTGTAAATCTCTACAGGAAAGTCATATCAACAATTTCAGAAAAAGTAATTTTAAATTACTTTTACAGAGAAAAAGTAAGTTTAAATTACTTTTAAGGTGTATGTTAATTTAGAAATATGATTAAATTATAATAATATAATTAATTTAGAAATGATTAAATTATAATAATATAATTAAATTAAATGATTAAAAAAGAGAAAGTCAAAGATACTAATAAACTTTTTTATTAAGTTTTTTCTTAAATTCTGGTTAGTTAAAACATAGTGTAATATTAGTTTAAGGTGTACCTGGATGGCTCAGTTGTTAAGCATTCAACTCTTGATCTTGAGGTCATGAGTTCAAGCCCCAGTTTGGGCATAGAGATTACTTAAAAATAATAAGATACTAGTGAACTTTAAGCTTTAAAATAATGTGTCTGGTTTATTACTATAGTGGGTTACTTCAGTGTTGCCTTATTTTAAATCATTTTTTAATGTGAATGTATTTCACACCCAGGATCCATGTCCATCTTGTACACTGGTGTATCTCTAGCACCTAGCACAGACCCACAGTAAAGAAGCTGCTTAATAAATAGCTGTTTAATTAACATATTCAACTCAATATCTTTATCAATTAAGAAGTAATTAGCCCATGCTCCAAACTTATCTTTATGACTTTGAAATTAATTCCAATTTATTTGTATTATGCATCAATTAATTAACATACAATATTGAGACTCTACTTTCTGCAATACATTATGGTGTAGGCAAGGGAAAAACACACACTATTCCTGCCTTCAAAGAGCATATTCTCTAGTTGAGAAATGT
>ML107777.1:2838-51420 GCA_003697995.1 Taxidea taxus jeffersonii
CATCTGTCCATCCTTCTATCCATCCTCTCATCTATCCATCCATCTGTTGATGCTTCTATCCATCCTTTCATCTATCCATCCATCTGTCCATCCTTCTATCCATCCTTTCATCTGTCCATCCATCCAACTACTCAACATTTATTGAATGCCTGTGAATGTCAGGAGCTGAGGAATCAGAGAGGAAGTGAAACTTAGCCCTGCTCAGATGACTCTTAAGGTCCATGGAACAGAAGCCAGATGGACAGAAGTATCTCAATACTGTGCATGGGGTGATCTGGCGGAGCCCCTCCAAATGCTGGGTTCCAGGGGTCAGGGCTCTGAGGTTGCTGGATGTAATTTATGGAGGTTAGTAGGAAGAACTGTTGGTCTAGAAACCCTTTTCCTCACCTCCCCTAGCAATGTCCCACGCGCACTTGTGCGTGTGAACCTCCCCCCCACATGCCCCCTCCTTCCCAGCCAAGCCATGGTCTGGGGTTGCAGGGACTTGTGGGGCTCCCTGTCTCTCACAGGGAGACATGTGGAAATCCAGATGCTCTAGTTCTCTCTCACTAGGGCACCTCATCTCCCAAACCATCCTGGGGGGTGGATAGCTGGAAGATTCTGCCCAGTGTCAGGATGGGCCCAGTGCAGCGCCCCCCGCTCTCAGCTGTGCATGGTGCTCTGGTTTCTGCCACTATAAATACTCCTTTCCATACTTATTATTTAGCATTTGGAGAGCAGCTATTTTATACTCGGTGTTCTTTGTAGCCAGGAGGATCTTCCAGTTCATGCCAATAAAATTTCCATTTACTCTGGACATCAACCATGGTGATTAAAAAAAAAAACAACCCATAAATTATTTACTGAAATGGAAGTTCAGCTTACAGTAATAATGCATTAGTTCAGCTAGCCATGAAGCCTGTTATAGGATAATAAATTTTTTTTATTTTCCTTCTTAAAAGATTTTTGCCTGTAACCTACACATGACCTTGAGCTAATCAATTTTCAAAGATGACAGTGCAGGGAGGGCATATAAGGAGAGAGACAGAAAGGGAGAGCTTTTCTAAAATAGCCTGATTTTAGGCAATTGTCAGCAAAAACCTGTTATCTCACAGCTAGGAGGGGAAAGAAATGAAAATATATATTGCATTTTTTAAATCGTAAGGACCAGACCTTAAAAATCCTTTTGAAATCGAGCATTTGTTTGCTAGATACATAAATCTGGCAGCTGGAAAGAAGGCCTGCTCGGAAAAGCTGGGGAGTCACCATTGTTGAGACCACCTGTCATGTCACATGAGCCTGGAGCCTTGGGGAAGAGAGTCAGCCCAAGGGTTCTCTCTTCAGTTTTTTAAAATGTTTTATTTATGGAGCAAGATCAATTTTATATATCTCGGAAAGTCTACAATTCTGCTCACGGCCATTTGCTGACTAATGTCTCCAGCAGAAAAGGACGACAAGCAGGTTCAAGAATTATGGCTAGCTTTGACATTTCTTATCAAGGCTGTTTCTTATTTTAAGAACATCTGCTTTGATTAAAGGCATTAGAGCCAGGAGCAAATAAAAATGTGTCTGATTATCATTTGTCTGGCATTTTATAACAGGACCGTAATGAAATCTGTGTGTTAATTCTCACACCCCTAAGGCAAGTGACAAGTATTAACCTAGTATAGTTCAACTAGTTTCTTCTCCATTATCTGGTTTGGGGTTCTAAAAAAAAAATCCTGTGGCAGGAGACTTGTTGGTTGAGTCAGACTCTTACTTATTTATATCCTCTACTTCACTGCAAAGATATTTTCATACCCCTCTTTGCTGCAAAAATTATTTTAAAAGTGACTTGGTTGAAGAATGTGTTGGGACATGGGTCCTGGATTGAGTGAACCTAGAAACATCCTCATCAAATTATTTTTTGTATTCCCACAAACTAAAAAAAAAAAAAATTGCATAGTAAATACATAAGACAGAAGTGACGTTAAATTACTTGAAACGAATAACAAAGGAGAGCTGACAATTGTTTTCTGTTGGTTTACTAGAAAGATTCCGGGTGTCTTTCTCTTCTGCTTGACCATCACTCTGTGGCAGATGGTTTGCATTCTTGAAATGATCGGTGTTTTTCTGATTCTGTGATGTGAAATCATCAGCTCCCTCTGTGTTACCGCATGTCGGGGGGACATAGGGCTGGACGTGGAAGACACTGTGAGTGTCTATATAACGTGGCTGGACCGGTGCAGGAGGTGTTTCTTATAACTCCCAGGTCCCTCAACTCTGCCCTTGACAATACTTACTAGCGGAGTATGTTTCTTTAATCTCTGTTTCGCTATTCTTCCCTCCCTACCTCCGCAGACGGGTCTCAATTCTCTTTCCATCAGCTTCCTTTCTGGTCCCCAAGGCTGCACTCTAAAAATCTCTATCCTTGTTGCCTTGTTTGTCCATCCCCGACGTGCTCAGGCCCTCAGTGTGTCATGTAGGTGGACGTTTTCACGGGGCAGGTGCTATTGTATTGGCTTTGATCACGGTCAGTGACAGCTGGTGTTTCTTACTGTGTAATCCACGGTGTGGATTAATGTAATGTAACATTACATTAACATTACACTACTGTGATTAACAGGATGTGTAAGTAACATTTACACAAAAGTACGTGTAAGTAACAGCAGTGTAATGGCCAGCGTGGAAGCGGTTGGTAGCCTAGACACACAGTAGGTACCTTGAGCCTATAGACATTCCATATATCCACTTTTTT
The DNA here is from genome assembly GCA_003697995.1 of Taxidea taxus jeffersonii. Taxonomy (NCBI): domain Eukaryota; kingdom Metazoa; phylum Chordata; class Mammalia; order Carnivora; family Mustelidae; genus Taxidea; species Taxidea taxus. The sequence goes on from ML107777.1 coordinate 5,555, forward strand.
CTCTTGTCTGTTATCTCAGATCTGTCAAATAGCCATAGATCAATAGATAATATTCTGTTGACCCCGTTGTGTTTATTCCTAATGACTTACTATTGAATGAGAGCTCTCCAGATTGGTGGAGGAGATTAGGACACTAGAAACTGCCCATACCCCTCTGGGCCTGAAATAGCCTTTTCCATATTTTTTTCCACACGAATTTTTGAGCAGCACTTGGCCATCTTCCCATCCAAGTACTAACCAGGCCCGACCCTGCTTCCACTTGGCTATCCTAAATAGTTAGCTAATAGAACATAGTTATTAGTCCTGGCTCTGTGTATTCCTGTGGGGGGGCTGGTCCACCTTAACTGGCAAGTTATCTTTGATTTGGGATATTCAGAGCTCTAGATGGGGGTGTGCATGATACGTTGTTGGATCTCTACACATCTATAAAAATGTTACTCCTCCATGACTCTATGCAAATCAGTTTTAAGTCATCACGTGGTACAGCTGCATTTTCACTTCTGATGGAGGAAGCCCATGAGGGTCAATCACCTCTAGGCCTGGCTCAGTGATCAGCAAGGAATTGGGTGTGGGAGGGACAGGGAGATCCGAGAAAAGCCTTGGTTCTTGTCCTCATGTATCCTGGAGTCCTTGGGGGGCCCCAGGCATGTGTTCAACGTGTGGCCCAACACATGCTCTTCGGCAATCACTGGGACGTGCTCTGAGAAGAGCTGAGTGATGGGATAATTAGGAGCGAGCAGACAGCGGGGTGGATGGTTTGTCTGTGGATAATAGCTTGTTTGCTAATCGCCAACAGCAGATTTACTGGGCAATTAGACATTTGGTGTCTTCCAAGACCTTCTGTGCAAAGACCTTCTGACACATGGCCGCAGGCCTCACAGGTAGCAGGTGGAGGGAAGGTGGCTCCCACTGCTGGATGGCATCTCTCTGCAGCCTGCCCAAGGGGCCATGGGCAGGGCAGACTTCTCAAAGACAGGTGGGAAGGACCATCTGGCTGCGCTCCCTAGCAGAGAGGCTGGATTCCCCCTGCTTTATGGAAGGGGAGTGCCCTTGGCTGGGAGGTTAGCGAAGCGGGTGGACATCAGCAGGCTGGGCCAGGGCTGGGCTTCCGTCTCTGTTCTCTTTTTAAAAGCACCAAGCCAAGGGTGCTCCTAGGAATCAGAAATTGCTCTCCTGCTAAGATGAGCAAATTGAGTTTTTCTAATGAAAATTTTTTATTGTGAAAAAGTATATTTAACACAACATCTGCACTTTTAACCATTTTTTAAAAATATTTTTATTTATTTATTTGACAGAGAGAGAAAGAGATCACAAGCAGGCAGAGAGGGGTTGGGGAAGCAGGCTCCCTGCCGAGCAGAGAGCCCGATGCGGGGCTTGATCCCAGGACCCTGAGATCATGACCTGAGCCGAAGGCAGAGGCTTAACTCACTGAGCCACCCAGTCACCCCATTTTAACCATTTTTAACTGTACAAATTAGGGGCATTAATTGCGTTCACAGTGTTGTAAACCATCATCATCCCTATTTCCAGCACGTGTCCTCACTCAGAATAAAAACCAGCACTCCCCATTCCTTCCTCCTCCCTCCCAGCCCCTGGTAACCTCTGATCTGCTTTCTGTCTCTCTGACCTTGCCTGTTCTAGATATTTCATGTATGTGGAATTATACAAAACTTGTCCTGTTGTGTCCAGCTTATTTTACTTGGTATAATGTTTTCTAGGTTCCTCCATGTGACAGTGTGCCCAAGAACTTCTTTCCTTTTTACAACTGAGTAATATTCCGCTGTGTGGACACACCCATTTTGTTTACTCATCTGTCGATGGAGACTTGGCTTGTGTCCAACTTTTGGATATTATGAATAATATCACAGCGAATGTGCACATATAAATGTCTGTTTGAATCCCTGTTTTCTGCTCTTTTGGGTAGATACCTATGCGTGGAATTCCTGGGTCATATGGTAACTCTACATTTGACTTTTTGAGGAAGCACTAAACCATTTTTCCATAGCAGCTGTACCATTTTCCACTTCCACCGGATATCTACAAGGGTTCCAGTTTCTCCATATTCTTGCCAACATTTGTTCTTTCTTTCTTTCTTTCTTTCTTTCTTTTTTTTGTAGCTGCCATCTTAGTGGGTATGAAAAGTGTCTCACTGTGGTTTTGATTTGCATTTCTCTGGTAACTAATGATGATAAACATCCTTCCACGTGCTTATTGGCCATTTGTGTGTCTTCTTTGGAGAAACATCTGGTGAAGTCCCTTGCCCTGCAAGTTGGTTTCGGGCCTCTGTACCGACTCGCTTCTGCGAATTTCTCCCAGGGTTTGGAACTGGATCCTTCCCAGGAGGAGGGAGACCAGATGCCTGCGGAGAGTGGAGGTGGCCATGCAGATTTGAAGGCTCACATTCACCCTTCCGTGATTCACATCATTCCCTCAGCCCATTTGGCACCTACAGTAATGATGCTCTTTGAGCTCTCCCGGAGCAGGAAAAAACAAAAACCAGTAAGTGTGTGGGATTCACCAGAGCAATTCGACAGCAAAGGCTGATAGAGCCACTGCTGTGCTCCCCTAGAAGCAGGCCTTTCTCAGACACCTCACACCCTTTGGGTTTCCCTGACCATCAGCATATTTGAGCAAATTTCCCGGTTTTTCCCACCTGGGAGGAGGCTGTGTACTAGCAATGCTTGCAGAGCACCGCAGCAGGCCGCGGGAATCTCTGGGTGCCCAGGGTCGCTCACAGTCCATGCTCTGCCGCCCTGACAGTCCTGGGTAGCGGGTGAGGAGACCAGCATGGAGCTTCCAGCAGGGACAGTGTGACTTCTCCTTGGGTGCTCATTCCCGGAGGAAGGCCACTGGGCCCTGGCAAGGTGTCAGGGCAAATGTCAGTGCCTGCATAAGGGCGAGGCCAGCAGGGCCATCGATATACTGATGTCTGGGTGGCTTGGCTGTTGCCTCTTCTCTGGTTTGACCTCATGTGTGTTGTGGGGCCCCGGGCGCGGGGTCCAGGGATACTAGCCTACCTGACTTTCTGCCGTGGTTTCTCTTAACCGGATGCCAGAGCCGGCAGGATCACTGAAGAGAGATGAGTTCCCACGGTGTGATGCGGCCTCCTGCTAGAGAAAGGGAGGAGCCGTTGTGTCCACTAAGCAAGGAAGATCTTTCTGGACGCTGCACGCCTGTCCTATATTCCTGTAATGGGGCTTGTTGATCTCTGGGGTAAGGCAAGGAACCTGAAACCTCTTCCCCAAAAATGCACCCAAACATGTGCTCAGGTTCGTCCAGTCCATGGGGCGGGGCACAGGTGAGGATCCGGCTCTTGCTAGAGTGCAAGCCTGGAGGTGAGGCCATGTGGGGATCAGGCAGCATCTCCATCAAGCAGGAGTTGGGGGGGGACTTAGGGAGAGGCCTGGTGGTCGCCGGGAGAGGAAGAACGTTTCATCTGGTTCTAAATCCCGAACACAAGGGAGTACCCGAACAGACAGACCATGCGCGTCCTGGGGTTCGTCTTCCCGAGGCTCAGCCCACACCACTTCTAAGGAGGGCCTTTGTCTTTCCTTTTAGAAACAGCCCCCACGTCTGCATATTCGTCTCCAGCCCGGAGTCTGGGGGACACAGGGATAACGCCGCTGTCCCCTTCCCATATCGCGGTAAGAGATGTGTATCTATGTGCAGGGCTGTGTGCTGACGATCTTTGCTTTCTGGGTCTGCTCTCACGATCCAGGCTGCCGGGTTGCCCCTCGCCTTTGTGGGTGGGGAGTGCATGGTCCCAGGGATGGGCCTAGTGAGCCCACCAAGCCCTTCCCCGCCTGGGCCTGGAAAGGCTTTCTGGGGTGTGGCTGGTGCTTCTGGGGCTGTTGGCCTGGGTGCATTAGCAGGCAGGGTGGGAGCACCCCTTGAGATCGGGGGCCCAGAGACGGTGAGGCATCCTTTTAGAAGCGAGCCGCCAGCTCTGGCTGGGGCATCAGTGAAAAGCAGCCTAGTCCGCGAGTCTGTGGCTGGGCTGGCTTCTGCACTGGCCGGCCCAGGGAGACGACCTAGTTGGGCAGGAGGCTGCAGAGTGGGCTTTGCTGCCACCCGACCCCTCACTAAAAAGGCGGATTTTTGTGGGGCAGCTGTTCAAGGGACTTCCACGTAGCCAACCAGAGAAAATTGCCCAGGGAGGGGTCACTTTGCCAGAGGCACCGCTAGGTGGGGGCACCAGCTTGCCCTGGTTTTCCTGTAACTGTCTGGGTGTCACCTCCCTCAGTGTCCTGGAACTCCCTCCGTCTTGGAACACTGGGAGGCTGGCCTCCTATGGCCCATCCTCACACTGCGGCTTTCCAGACGGCACCCTGAGGGGCCCTAATAAGAGCTTCAGGGTCATGTTGGGGTGTGTGGGGAGGAGGAACCATGTGATGAGAGGCCAGATGGGGGGGGCGCTCACCCCCTGCTCTAAGCAGTACACATCAAGCCCAACATCTACTGGTTTATAACGTGAAGTCCTGGGATATAAAAAAAAAAAGTCTATACTGCATTAAGAAAAAAAGAAGGTTTGGAAACCTGGAATGGCCTGATCCACTCACTTGTTGTTGAGGAAAGGCTGTGTCCCCTGAGGGGATAGGACTTGCCAGGATCACATGGCTGGGGTCCCTGGCAGGCAAAGCCCTCCTCCCACACACAACACGCCTGAGCAGATGGAGTGGTCACTAGAGATGTGGCAAGGCCACAGCTGGCAGAGCGTTCTGGGCGGTGTCTACTTCGGAATTTGGGGGAGGGGACAGTGAGGGAAAGGTTGTGTCACTCAAGGAACAACTGGATGGACTTTCCATAATTAGTCAAGTTCATAAGCAATTGATAAAGGGGCTGGTGGGCAGGCTGTGGGCAGGTGCCTTCACTGGCTGTCCGGCCCTCTGCTCAGGGGGCACCTCCATTTTTCCTGGAGCCCCTCAGGTCGGGACTGAGGTTGACCCACTCTCTCTGTAGGGCTCACTTTGTGCACACTTGAGCCAGGATTCTGTCTGTAGCGGATGCACACCTGGGCAGTGTGGAAGGCCAGGCTCGGCCACCCCCACCCAGCCCTCATGCTTTACCCCGAATGTCCGCAGAATGATGCTGACCCGAACGTCTCGGAGCAGCAAACGTTTCTGGTGGTGGTGGCCATTGACTTTGGAACCACATCCAGTGGCTATGCCTACAGCTTCACCAAGGAGCCAGAATGCATCCACGTGATGAGGTGAGTGCTGTGGGGAGGGAGGGCGGTGTGGGGGCGCCATCACCACACCTGTGGAGACTTGGAGGAGGGCCCTGGGGGAGGGGAGGGGGATTTGCCTAAGAAGCAGGTGAATGGCATTGTGTAGGCGGGTCCTGGATTCTGGCCCAGCTCAGCCCCAAACCCCCTGCGCCCCTGAGCCCGCTCTCATCGCTGGGCTCCAGGTTCCTGGTCTGGAAAAACATTAATTTAATTCTGACTCAGTGGGTCTGGGGAAGGGGCCTAGATGGTGTGTTTGAAACCTGACCCAGGTTATTGTAGCGCGGCCCGGGGAAGGGGTGCTGACTTGTAGGCCGTTTGCGATGATGGGGGAAGTCCAGGCGTCCGCTCCGCCACACACTGTGCAACCTTGCGCAGTTGCTGGACCTTCTAAACCTGTTTCCTCATCTGTGAAGTGGGGGTAATGTCGGTGTCTGTCTCACAGAGTGTGTGTGCCTATGAAATGAGATTTCCTTCAAGCTTAATACACAGTCAAATGTAAACAGGGAAGGTGCTAGTCCTTAAATGATGTAACCAGAAAGCAGAGTGTGAACCTATAGGGTCGCTGGAGTAGCCTAGGGTCTCCTGGGACACACTGTGTGCTCAGGACACTGCTGGCCTTCTCCGCCTCGCCCCGCCCTGCACACAGCAGCTAGAAACACCCTCTCGTCCTCCCCATCCACGTGTGATGGACTGTCCGCGAGGACGCTGGTCTGTCCTGGCACCCACACAGGTTCCTCCAGCCTGGTGCGTGGCTCTCCTGCAGAGTCTGTGGCCCCTCAAAGCTTTGGGGGTCAGGACTTTATCTCCCTGATTTTCCAAATCCAAGGATGGCTCTGAAGATACCCTGAGATCGGCTTTGGAACTCTGTTAGCTGGCAATTGTGGAATTAGTGATAGCTCCCAGATTAAGATCTTATGCATTTTTGTAGTGTGCTGCTTAAAACAGAAGTCATGTTAAAGTGACCCCCAACCCCAATCTTGGTTGGGTTGTCCTAAGAGGCTCCAGACACCTGTTGTGTCGTATTATCAGGAAATAATGAAAAGCCGGTTCTAGTAGAGAACCTCGATGGCAGCAGAACCCTCTTCCTTAGTCGCCACCAGCGTTCTGCCTCTGGGTAGCGAGGCACCTGCTGTGAGGTCTTCTCTGCTGCCCCCAGAAGTGGAAACCCAGAAGGGAGAAGAGCATGCTATCAAAAGCTAGAGTCGGTGTTTATCAGCTTCTACATAGTTGTTTTAAGAAGTGTTATTTTGAAGGGATAGTCTTGCAGTGAAAATTGAAAAAAAGAAGAAATAACATTGCGTTTGCTCGGGAGGGATCCACGCAGTATCAGCAGCGCTCAGACCTCTCGAGACATCATCTCCATTCTTGTAGAGATTTTGGAGGGAGGCCCTATCTGAATTTTATTTCAACCGGAACACCTTCACCTTGACACAGACTGACACAATTATGGTGGAGAAAGTTCAATTTTTTAAAAATTTTAATAGGAATGAAGGAATAAAAATTGGAAGGGAAAAAAAACTCTGGAGGTTTATTGCCTCGTGAAAATGTCAGTGGTTGATGGTAACAGAAAGTCTGTTTGTGAGCGGTCATGTGGGGAGCCCCTGGGTGCTGGGCGTCTGGGGTGGGGAGGGACCCAGGGTCTCGGTGCGCTCCCTTGGTTCCCGGGGAGAAGCTTGCCTCTTGATGGAGCTTTGACAGGGGAAGCTGCCAGGGACGATTCCAGACCCAGCTGCATGGCCAAGCCAGGTTGGCTGTCCACCTGGGTTGTGAGGGTCCCCCAGAAGCCTAATGATGCCATATCGGGAGCAGGCACAAGTCCTGCCAGGCATTCTGCCACCTTCCCAGCAGGCCAGAGAAAGAGGCCTGCATCCTCTAGGATACTGTGTTGCCACCAGAGGCTTCTGTGGTCCTGTGGCTCATGGCAACACAGAGTCGGGGGGTCCTGCAGAATCAGGACCTGGGAGAGAAGAGAGCATCCTGGCCGCCTTGGCAGCTGTGGCTTCTCCGGCCTTCCAGAGGAGGAAGGGAAGGCACCGAATCACCTGCCTTCTCCACTCCTTCCTATTCTCTGTGTTTCTGCCTAAGAGAAGGAAGGAAGCTTCTCTGGGGCCCCACCTACTCCCTGACCACTTCCTTACCCTCTCATCAGTTCCAGGACAGGCTCCCATCGTCTCTGCCTGCCTGCCTGTACTTCCCTCTCTCCTCTTCTGGTATCTCTTCAGTGCCCAGCCTTGCAGGACGTAGTCCCTTCCCCCCTCACAGTTCCCATCAGGGCTCTCCTGCCTCCTTGTCACCACGGCTGTCACCCAGTATGGAGGCACCCAAGTCAGTCTCCTCCTGGATCTCTCCTGTGGATGCCAGGCTTACATCTCCAGCCCCCTCGGGAAGCTCAATGCCAGTAGGCCCACCTGGAGTTCCCTTGTTCCCTGTGGCCTCCTTGGTTAGGGCTCCAGGTTTCCAGGAAGAGGGCTTTCTCCTCTGGCTCCCACGCAGGGGCTTCTGGTACCTCGACTCCTGCTCATACCATGGCCACGTGGCTCAGTTCTCTCTCAGGACGGCTTGTCCTCCCCTTCTTCTACCCTGTTTGAGCCTCCTCGCCTCCACTCCCAGACAAGGCCTGAGCCTCCTCCTCAGTCTCCCGGCTTCCCGTCTAGTTCAGTGTGCTCTGGTCACCCACAGCTCTGATTCTGCCATGCCCCTGCCCTCTAACCTTTAGTGGCTCCCCATTACTCACGGATTAATCCTCTCCCTCCCGAGGTTCTCTTCAGCCCACTTCCAAACACCTTCCCAATCTCATTTCTCACACTTCCCTCTTACACGCTCCATTTCCACCCTACCCAGTCACAACCCTACACAACCCTACACAAGTTAGCAACCCTACACAAGCCCCATGTTCTCCCACCTCTGAGCAGCCTGCAGTGCCCTTCCCTCCTTCAAGATCCTGGCAGATCTCTGTCAGTCCTTTCAGTCTCTCCCGAGCCCTGCCTTTCCTCGCCCTACCGTCTGGTGCCTCTGCCTTCTCTGACCCCTAGGGTATTTCCTGGGTCCCTCGTTCCCCTGCAGCAAGGCAGGCATTTATGCATTGGTTTATACCCTACCTTGTTTTAGAGAGGACACAAGCTGACTGTACATTTGTTTTGAGGGTTTGCAAATTAAAAAAAAACAGGCCCCCCCCCCAAAAGACATAACATCCTAGACAGAGACATAAAGTTATCATGTCTGCCAGCACTGGCAAACAGTAGGTGCTCAATAAATGCTCAGTGGACGATCAAAGCAGACCTTCTCCTGAGGAAGACCCTGGTGTTTGCCCCTTTCCTCCTTTCTGACTGAAGTCGTGTCCCTGATCACCCCTTAACCAACGGACTCAGAGCACGCCTGTCACAGCTCCTGTGAGCTCCCACACCTGTGAGAATCGTGCACACAGTAGGTGTTCTCACCAGTGCACCTCAACTGTGATTCTGAAGGAAGGTCCCATAACCTCTGCCTTTCCTTGGTGTCAGGCGATGGGAAGGGGGCGACCCCGGGGTGTCCAACCAGAAGACTCCGACCACCATCTTGTTGACTCCCGAGAGGAAGTTCCACAGCTTCGGGTATGCCGCCAGAGACTTCTACCACGACCTGGATCCCAACGAGGCCAAGCAGTGGCTGTACCTGGAGAAGTTCAAGATGAAGCTGCATACCACTGGGGTAAGCGAGCCTCTCCCTGGCCCCCACGTCCTCTGCACTGGAGAGCCGACCTTCCCTCCAGCCCTGAGGTCTTCCTAATGCAAGCAGGTAGCATCAGGTCTCACCCGAGCAGAAAGTAACATCCATTTACCTGGAGCACAAAACCCTTTTGCGGAATACGCGACACTTTCTGATACACACAGGGGCGGAGGGATATTCAGAATGTTTAACAACGTGTGTGCCTTGGCAACTGATCGGTCCGGGGGGACACTTGCTGGTGTCCACCATCTCCTAGGGGGCCGGGAGGTCCCTCCGCAGTTGCTGGGTTGTGGGGAGATCTGGGGATCCTGCAGGTGGGCCTTGGGGGCTGAGGGCATTTGGGGGACCCAGGGCAGAGGCGATTAGCTAACAAGTTTAGAAGTAAACATCTGTGTGGGGAAGCGGGTAGCTTAGGAAACAGGTGCCTAATGTGTTGGTGGCTCAGCTTGCCAAGCAGCTCTGTTCCCAGCATGCCAGTGTCCTGTAAGCTGTCCTCATCAGCGAGGCCCTCCCCCAAGCTTCATGGAAAAGTTTGGATCACAGGATAGGATTTTTTCAGTTTATTGTACCCCACAGATTTTCCTTAATTCTTGGTGCTTAGAGATTCACGGCGGCGATGGTGTTTAGGACCACAGACGCTGGGACCACATGGCCTGGATTTAAATCCTGCCTCTGACACCCGAAAGATACTTAATCCCAGTGACTTAACCTTTCTGGCCCTGTGTGAAATAGAGACCCTGACAGGGCCTTCTTCACAGGGACGGTGGAAGGATTAAAGGAATCAAGCTACCTAAAGCTCTTGGAGCCGAGCTGGTACCGCGAAAGTTCCAGCCGGTTGCTGGCTCCCACTGTGATTGCTTCCATTTGTCTGCGTGCTTGTAGGTGACAATCACACGGTAAGGGAAGCCCAGCAGCCAGCACCCTGCCTCCGAGGCTCTGTGCGCACCGGCGTGGCTCTCTCTGAAGCAGACAGGCTCCTGCTGGAAGTGCCTCCTTCCCGTTTCACCCGGCGGGAGTCACTGCCGAGCAGCCCTATGGCTTCCCGGTGGTCGGCCCCCTTTCTGAGCCTGGGGTTGCCTCCCCAAATCGGGGGTCTTCGTTGAGCAGCAGGGCTGGGGTGGCTGGTTGGGAAGAGGGAGCTCGTGCCGATGGGTCAGAACAGCTGACAGGCTCCGCGAGGCTGGCTCAGTCTCTCTGTCCCCTTCCCGCTCTAAAGGCAAAGCCTCCTTACCCGGCTGGACCAGCCCAGGGGCTGATTTTTGATTTTTGTTTTTCCCTCTGGTAGTAAGGAGCCTCTGGGTTCGGGCTCCCTTGGGGGCCTCCTCCTGAAGCTCGCCCCCGCTCTCTGCTCATCGCCACCCTGCGAGCACTTTTCTGGTCGTTTTTTTTTTTTTTTTTTTAAGATTTTATTTATTTATTTGACAGACAGAGATCACAAGTGGGCAGAGAGGCCGACAGAGAGAGAGAGGGGGAAGCAGGCTCCCCGCTGAGCAGAGAGCCCGGTGTGGGGCTCGATCCGAGGATCCTGGGATCATGACCTGAGCTGAAGGCAGAGGCTTTAACCCATGGAGCCACCCAGGCGCCCCTTTCTAGTCATTTTTGAATGAGCCTAGTCCGGCCAGCGTCTCCCAGAGCCTCCTTCCCGCAAGGGCCGGGCTGCTTTGGCTTCTGGTGGAGAAGGGAGGTGGCGGTGCTGGGCTCCCAAGAGGATTGAGCACAAACCTTAAAATAGGAGCTCTTCTGTTTTGGCGACTCGGTTGCCGCCCATGGGGAGTGAAAGCTTCATGTCTGCTCAGCGTCATGCACGTCGGCAAGTTGGTGGGATGCTTTAGGCCTCCGTGAGGGGGGCTCCTGAGGTGACTGTGAGTGTCCGAGTGTGGCAATGGTGTGTCAGCTGTATCAGCAGTGGTGCCTGCTGCCTCTCTCTCCCCCTGGGCTCTGTCACCTCCCTGAAACCTCTGCTTCGTGAGGATCCAGGGGAGACAGAATGAGAGGGAGGGAGGGAGAAGTGAGAGGTAGGGGCTGAAGAGAACAGCCAGGGCCCCCGCCACAGGAAGGGCATGGTGCTGCCAGGACCCTTAGTGGGGGAGAGCAGGGGACACACTATCCTAGTCTACCAAATATCAGGAAACAGAAATATGGCTCAGACTTTCCCAGACCTCCAGGTAGGAGTTCCTGAAGCCACAAGGCACGTCTCTGCTCCCCCGTCTTACTGTTCCTTCCTCTCCCCCACTAGGACCTCAACATGGATACAGACCTAACGGCAGCGAACGGCAAGAAAGTCAAAGCCCTTGAAATCTTCGCGTACGCCCTGCAGTACTTCAGGGAGCAGGCGCTGAAGGTAGGGCATGTGCCAGGGCCCTGTGGCAGGGGGAGGCACCCCTGCCAGTCAGGGGAGCAGACACGACCTCAAGGAAGGAAACGTAGGACTTCCATTCAGAAAACAGGATGCACCCTCGTGCCCCTGCTGGCGGGAATGGAAAGTAGGGCAGCTGCTATAGAGAAGTCTGGCAGTTTCTCAAAGGTTAAACACAGAGCTACCACATGACCTAGTGATTCTGCTCCTCAGTATATAGCCAAGAGAAATGAAAAATGCATATTTCCATGAAAACCTGTCTGTGAGTGTTTACAGCAACAGCATATGTAAGAACTAAAAAGGGGAGACAACACGAATGTCCATCGGTAGATGGAAGGGTCCCTAAGTGGGTCTTTCTGCACAAGGGGATATTAGTCAGCCATAGACAGGAGTGAATCACGGATGCCCGCGACCACATGAAGGAATATTGACAACATTACGCTGTGCGAAAGAAGCCAGCCAATTCTGTATGATTCTGTTTGTAAGAAATGTCCAAAGCAGGTGAATCCCCGGAGACAGGAGGCATATTGACAAGTGCCACGGGCTGGGGGACGGGACAGGAGTGACAGCTAATAGGAATGGGGCTTCTCTTTGGGGTGATGGGATTAGACAGTGTGATGGTTGCACAACCTTGTGAATACATGAAAACCCACTGAACTGTACACTTGGAAAAGGGGAATTTTATGGTATGTGAATTATATCTCAGGAGACACATGTGGCAGCTGGGGGGTCTCAGGCGAGGTGCTTGATTTCTCCAATACCCACGTTCCTACCCGGAAGAGTGGGGCAGGTTGTGTACCTCGTGGGTTGCTGGATATTAAGCCAGACACGAGGCACCTCCCTCGGGGCGGGGCACAGTAGGCTCTTGGCAAAAGGTTGCTGCTGTCCTTCCTCCCTGTCCTCCCAGACCCCAGGGGAGAAGCTGGTGCCTGAGTGAGCCCCTTGGACGATTATTGCAAAGTCTGTGCGGTCAGGCCCTGGATGGGGAGGGATTGGCTAACTCCTAGGTGGATACAGCTGTCCACTCGGTGTCTCTGCCTGTGGGCATGGTGACGAGCAGGTGGGAGTCAGATGCGCACAGAGCCTCACGTACTGAGCTCCATCCAAAAAGAATTGGGAACTTTAGAAGCATTTGGTATTATGGGATCACTAGACGAAATTTAGTGAACTCTAAAAATAGAATAGAGTTCTAGAAATAGGGCCTGAGGGAAACAGACGTGAGAACATAATACTGCTTTCATCCATTCAAAGCACATGCTTCTTCTTCTCATTTTGAGTACTTTCTGCGTACCAGAACCTGGACAGGTTCTGGCGGCATTGTAGTAAACAGAGTATGAAGGAGTAGGTAGTCATGTAGTCAGCGGATTGGTGTTGTAAGGGTGTGGGGTTTGTTGAAGGCAGAGGTTCTGCCCAATGGGGGGCAAGCAGGGAAGGCTCCCTGGAGAAGGTGCATCAGAGGCCTCTCACTGGCAGCAGCTGGAACGGTGCTTGTTTCAAGCTGGTGGAATGGCGTAAGAAGAACACAGGGGGAAAAAACACGGCAGACAGCTCTGGAAAGCAAACAGTCTGGGATGAGAGAAAGGCAGTGCTGCGGGGTCCAGTGGGAATAGCAAGCTTGGGTCGAGATTGTGCAAAGCCTCGAAGGCCAAGCTAACGAACTACTTGGGTCATGGGGAGCCATCCAAGGATTTCTAATAGCAGAATACCATGGCTGCAGAGATAGCATTTGAGGGAGGGAGACCACAGCATCCCCACGGCCTATAGGGTGGAGGAAAGCCCTACGGAAACAGTGGACTCAGATCCTGTAGCAGGTGCGTCTGAGGGCTCTGAGACTCGGGGAGTGGGGAGTCACTTGGGGAACGTGTGGTTTCGAACATGTCAGCTCAGCTGAAAACTTCAGGAACCTGCTTGCACCTTTCTCCCAGCAGGGAACATGCTATAAAGAAATTCCAGGGAGAAGAGCTTTTTGAGGAGCTTTGTAAGAACCAGGCCCTTCACGAGAGGGCCAGCTGGTGTTTGAAGGACACACGGATTCAGAGGAGGGGACAGTTGCACGTTGGACCCGGATAAATAAGATAGAGTGTCTGCTGAAGCAGCGTATCTCGGGAATCACAGGTGTGAAGCAGGCTCGATGTTCACGAAGGAAAGCAAGTGAAAAGTGCAACATAATGGGAAGTTTAATTAATGGCAGGGTCCTTTCCCTTCTAAGTTGTACTAAATCCACTGGCGAACAAACAGCTTATTTAAAGATTTTATTTATTTATTTGACAGACAGAGGTCACAAGTAGGCAGAGAGACAGGCAGAGAGAGAGGAGGAAGCAGGCTCCCTGCTGAGCAGAGAGCCCAGTGTGGGGCTCGAACCCAGGACCCTGAGATCATGACCTGAGCCGAAGGCAGAGGCTTAACCCACTGAGCCACCCAGGTGCCCCCAAACAGCTTTTTTAAACAACCTTCCCTATGGCCAGGAAAGCCCATCATTCGCCTTTTGAGCCTTTTCCTGTTTAAAGAATTTAAAATAGCCTGGATGGCACTTGGCGGCATGCTTAGAACCTTCCCAACACGTGTCACCACTCACTTGCCTTTAAAGCCCAATGCAGACCTGCAAGGAAATAAAACGTGATTAAAGACAAAACAAAACCCACTGTTTCAGTCAGGCCTTGTGCAGAGATGTTTTTAAAAACATGTTTTGAAAAAAAAATTTACTAGACATACTTAACACTGCTGAGCTGTGTGTTTAAAAAAATGTTCACGTGGTCGGTTTTATGTTATGGGTTACTGTCACAATTAGAAATGAAAAATAAGGGGCGCCTGGGTGGCTCCGTGGGTTAAAGCCTCTGCCTTCAGCTCAGGTCATGATCTCAGGGTCCTAGGATCGAGCCCCACATCGGGCTCTCTGCTCAGCGGGGAGCCTGCTTCCTCCTCTCTCTCTCTGCCTGCCTCTCTGCCTGCTTGTGATCTCTCTCTCTGTGTCAAATAAATAAATAAAATCTTTAAAAAAAAAAAGAAATGAAAAATAAAACTTAAAGGGCAAAAAAATAAGTTTACTGGCTGATCATAGAGGAAGTTAATTCCACGACATGGTGGCTCCAACCCATGGTATCTACAGAAACAGAGGAGATGAGATACCTATCAGAAGAAACAAATCACCAGCCTATTACTCTTCTGAAACCTGTCCCCAGAACCGACTCAGATACAGACACGTGTTGGTGCGAGTTTAGGTTTGATTTCAGATTTGTTTGTGGCAACCGGAGGGGAAGGGTAGGAAGGAACAAGCTTTATCAGAGGCCTTCTCTGCGTGAGCTTCTCCTATGCGTTATCAATCTCCCCAGAAACACAGAGCATAAGTTCTATTCTCCCCATTTTACAGATGGGAATACTGAGTCTGAGAACTATTCTAGAGTTGTATCTTGTCTGCATGGACTTGGAGTGAACCTCTGGTGCTTCTGCCCAACCCCTTTAACCATGTGGTTCCCACTGATGTAGTTTAACTGGAACCAAAAGCTAAGAGCAGCATGGTTCTTGCTTAGGTCATGTTGTTCATATCCCTCCCGATCTGCAAGGAGGACTCCTCTGAGGTGCTGGCCTTGCCATAAGGCAGAGGACAGGGACAACTCTGACAACAACTGCCACCAGGTGTTGCGCAGGCCAGGCCCTGTTCTAGATACAAATCACATGTAACAATTTAGTGAAGACCGTGGCCCTGACAGTTAAGGTATCCCCGGGTCTGGTCCAGATCTTGGCTCTGTCACTTTGTAGCTGTGCAGCCATCAGAAGGTACTGCACATAGCTGGGACTCAGGTTCCCATTTGTAGGAAAGGTGTGCCGTTATCAACCCTCCTAGTGGGATCCTGGGACTAATGGAGAAGAGGTATGCAAAGTGCTGGATGAGGTTGTCAGAGTAAGCTCCCAGTAAATGTAGCTCTCAGAAAATTATCACCCCTCCCAACAACAGTGTGAGCTAGGTATTATTATCCTCATTGTGCAGATGAGGAAACTGAGGCCTGGGAGCCTATCATGTATCCTGTCACATGACTCAGAAGTAGCCAAAGGCTTGTGACCTGCTTGCTTCGTGCCTGCAGTCACGTTCAGTGAGTGAAAGGAGTAGAGCTCCCTGCTTGCGGAATACTCGGGAAGCAGACCCTTGCTCCCTGACGCTGGTAAGTTCAGCAGGCTGTAGGGTAGATGGCCTGGGAGTTCATGGCCAGGAAGCCTGGAATTCTCCATGAGGCTTTGGAGGACCAGCTGTGCCACCTGACGTGCTGCATCTCCCTTGACTATAGGAGCTGAGTGACCAGGCGGGGTCGGAGTTCGATAACTCTGATGTCAGGTGGGTCATCACGGTGCCTGCCATTTGGAAACAGCCTGCCAAGCAGTTCATGAGACAAGCTGCCTATCAGGTGAGTGAGGGGATGGGGCAGGTGGCAGCCCAGGATGCCCACAGGGGTGACTGTCACCTCACTCGGGTGTCCCCAGCCCTCATAGGCCTCCTTGGGAGGCAGTGAGGGGTCTCCCACGGGCCAGAGGACATGAAACCTTCCTCTTGGGGGAGGAGAGGGAGTCTGGCCCACAGGGGTGGGTGCACAGGGGTTGGGCTGGGCTTGATTTTCTTTCTGGCTTTATGTATTCTATCCTGTAGATTCCCCGGGACTAGGATTTTAGACTGGGGTACAGATTCATTTCTCCATGGGTGAACGGAACCTCAGGAAAAGGCTTGGGCAATAATAATGTTTGAAGAAGAAAGGAATAAAGAGAAAGCTGATGGCCATGCACCAAACACATCAGCTTGGTGTGGGGGTTGAGATCTGCACATGTACATCTGGGCCAGGAGGGAAATAGGCTGGTCTGTACGTCTCACCTTGTGAGCAACACGGGAGCACAAATAGTCAGGGGGGGTGAGGCCGCCAGACCTGTGCGTTGCAGACACCTGGAGGGGAGCAGTGGCACGGCTGAGGAGTGTATCAGTCAGCCTAGGGCCATGGATAGAACATTCCAGTGCCAATGGCCAGCCCATCCCTCTTGGGCGCTGGGGGCATCCCTGGTACCGCGAACCCTCATGGCCGCCAAGCCTCACACTGTCCGCAGGCCACATGTGCCACGACGGGGCTTCCCCGAGGGTTTGACTTCGTGGCAAGAATGGCTGGCTGTGCTGACCTGCTGTTCTGACCCCCAGGTCAGAGCTGGCTCCCGCTGTACTTAATGCGCTGGGCTAATGAGAGCCCACCCTGGCGCCTGGGTCCACTCCGCGCAATGAGAGTCCGTTTCCAGAGCCTTCAACCTGAGCGGGGCTGGGGCAAGTCACCAATGTAATAGAGGTTCCCTTCCCGCCCCGCTCCCAGGGGACATGTCTCTGATGTTGAGTTTGTAGCCACAGGTATGAATTTCCTTTCAAAAGGCCCACCCGGGCAACCCTGAGCACCGAATGCAGCAAAATGGCCATGGGTACCTCGGTGTCATGAATTCGCTCACCGCTTGGTGCTTCACTCCAGGTGACAGGCAGAGTTCCAGGGAGAGCAACGTCCCTGCCCTCCCCCTCCCCGCCTCCTCCTCCCTACTTCCCCTTCTTCCCTTCCCTGCCGGGCTCTCCTCTGCTCTCCCCTTGGGCGTGAGAATCTGGCTCGGTCAAGTATCTGCCAAAAATAGATTTGGTGTTTATAGGGATGAAGGACAAGGGCAGATGTTGCAGAAAGAGGCAACTTCTTTAAACAGGAAGAAACCCAAATGTAGTTTCGCTGTCCGCAGAAGCCCTGGGCACCCTGGAGCTCGTCCACAGTGTCGGCCTTCAGGCAGCACCCAAAGACGGGACGCCGGGACAGGGCTGGCTACGAAGACGCGGCCAGTGTTCTGAGCTTGCACAGGAAGGAGGCTCAGGACTCATGGCTTTCACTCTTGTTTTCCCACAGGAAAACTACAGCAACAAACATGTGACCCGGAAAAGGGTCAGTTCTTATTTTTAGCCTGAAACAGAAGGAGGCGCGGGGACTCGGAGATTTGTCAGGGCGGCTGGAACCTTGGGCGGGCTCTTCCAAGGACGGCCTCTTGGAGCAGTGGGGCCTGGCGGGGAGGCCCCTCGTACTTCGGGTGAGGAGGAAACCAGGCAGATGGGGGTGTGTGCCCTCCGGGGTTTGGCAGAATCAAAATGGCACCTCAGAGGGGTGAATGCAACCAGCATTTATGGACGTGGGGACTTTGCTTTCTGAACCCCAGAGATGACTCGGCAGACTGGCCCGTCCTTCAGATGCTGGGCAACTTCTGATGGCTGCAGGCTTTGTGCAGCTTAATTTTTGGCTCTTTGTAATTCTGACTTGATACTTGTGTCCAGTTTAGTCACCGAATGGCTTTCAAGATGGCAGGGGCCATTCAGTCATTCTTTGTTTACTCATTCATTTATTCGTACTCATTCGTTACTCACACATATACTCACGTGTACTCATTCATTTATTCCCTAACAAACCCATACCGGGAGACTTCTGTGCTCTGGGACATGGTTGGTGCTGGATTCGTATCCTGTGTAACCCAGTGTAACCTGTGTAAGTCTCAGGTTGCTCACAGCTGAGTGGTTAACTGCAGCCTTTTTACTTTAGTGAGAGGGGCAGAGGGAGTTATGGGGCACAATTGCTTTGCCAACTAGTCTGTGGTATCTTTTAGCTTGTCCTCTGGAAGAGTCCCCATAACAAAATGGAAATGAAGCACGGCCAAGATTAGTGTCTCTCCAATTCTCTCTCCTCATCCTCCATCTAATTATATAGAAGAGAAGTGGTACCTCTGAGAGTTAATTTTATGTGTAAACTTGACTGGGCCAAGGGGTACTGATATGTCTGGTGAAATATCACTCCAAGTATTTGCTGTGAGGGTATTTTTGAATGAGATTAACATTTAAATTGACTGACTAAATAAAGCAGATTGCCCTCCCTAAGGTAGGTGGGCCTCATCCAATCAGTTGAGGGCCTGACTAAAACAAAAGGCTGAAACTCCCTAGAATAAGAGGAAATTCCTCCTGCCTGCCTGCCTCTAAACAGGAACATTGTTTTTCTCCTCCCTTTGGCCTCAGACTGAAACATTAGCTCTTCCCGGGTCTTGAGGCTGCCGGCAAGGGAATGATACCATAAGCTCTCATGGTTCCCCAGCTTGCCAACTGTAGATCTTGGGACTTGTCAGTCTCCATAATGGTGTGAACCAATTCTTTATAGTAGATCTCTTTCTGTGTTTACATGTGTCTTACTGGTTCTGTCTCTCTGGAAAATGCTAATGCAGAACCTGAGCAAAAAACCATAGTTCTTGGGTCAGCCAGCTTCTGAGATCTGAGGATATCCACCATCCCTTGCCCCCAAAGTGCCGCCCATCAACCTGGCTTCAGGAAGAAGAGCTGGAAGGATGAGGTAGGATGGAACTCCATCAGGGCAGCTGGGAAACTAGTCATATCTCCTCTGCTTGCATGCAGGAAATGGAGTCCTTTCTTCAGGCCCGTTGGCAGCCCCATGAGCCCGAGTGCATGGCACAGTCAGATGCGGAGTGAGCTTCGTTCCTCCACTGGCCTGGTGGGGTTGGGGGAAGAGGCCTGGATGCCGAGCAAGAGATGAGACTCTGGGCAGCATCTCAGAAGAAGCAGGCCTGGAGGGGATGGTTCTGGGGCCTCCACTCAGAAGTCTGGGATTCAGTGCTGGTGTTGGTGGGGGCTGCAGAGCACTTTACCGTGGGGTACAGTTTTATCTGTGAGACTCCAAAAACTCCTCTTGTGTCAAATGCTTGTTGAAAAAGTAGGTTCAGTCTCTATGTTTTATAATTCAGTGCCTCAGGGCCCCCGTTAGACCCTCTAGGAGCATTCACTGAACAGATTGTAGCAGGAAGAATAGCTAACCCCTCTTCAGAGGCCTTCAGGAAAGACCTAGAATGGGAGACAGCTCCAACTGAGTCTTGAGGGGTAATCGTAATGGACGGGAAATAGTCTAGTTGATTTCTAGAGGCATTTTGGCAAAAATGTATAACCTTTGTGGGTTCTGGAAACCTGTCAAAGAAAAGACATTCCCTTACATAGGATGATCTCACTTAACGTGGAGTTACACTTTGCACTGCAATGGAAAGGAATCACATCGGAGGGAAAAACAACAGCCGCAGCGGAAGGTTGTCATTGAGCGTTTTGGAGACAAGGGCCAGGACGTCCCAGAATGAAGGCTGGCTGGAGGGACGGGGGGTCCATTCTCTCAGCAGCTGCCACCCAGCACCCACTGTGTGCGGCCCTCGGAAAGTGTAGCGTCTTACAGGAGAGGCTCGGTGTGTCTGCATGATCTGTAGTTGGAGACAGAATAGGCTAAGTGCTCGGCCAGCGGGGTCCAGAGGACAGAGAGCTTGCGTGGAACAGCAGCTGCGAGGTACCAGCTTCAGAGGCAGAATTTGCCAAAGCAGCGAACACTCCCCTGCTCTGGTGGACCCAGGCCTGATCCCGGGTCTTCTAACAGCTGCCAGGCTGTGAGCTTCTGCTGAGAGGGACTGCAAGTGTTTATGCGGGAAGAAAGCCTACCCTTCCAGGCAGTGGGCCCTTCTGCCCAGAGATAAAGATATCTGAGTTTTTGAGCATCTGGCAGATTCTTTTGCATTTCCTCCTTCTCTTGGAGTCCAAAAGCAGCTCTGGGACTCGTCCTAGGGAGCAGGAACCTGGCAGAGCCAGCCGCCTCCTCTTGCCTCAATCCTTCAGCTCTCTGCCGTGGCCTCCATGGGAGTGCTATGGGGACATGGCCCCTCACCCTCTCTGGGGAGCAGGGTGGGGGCTGGTTCGAGCAGAGGAGTGTTGTTACTTTGTCCTGGGCCTCTCACGGATCTTACCCCCGACCCCCCGCCCCTGCTGGTTCCAAGTCCTCTGCACCTCCATTCCCCATCTGCATCCTCTCCTGGGTACCATGAGGAACCCTCCGCGGAAACGGGTCAGAGCTTTTGCTGTGGGGCTGAGGCCAACCTGGTTGGCGGGGGACAGATGAAAGGCCTCCCTGGAGGGGTGTGGCCATGCTGTTTGGGGCATTCTGGGGCAGCCTGTGTGTCTTTCTTATCTTGAGGATGTGGGCGCCTCCCGGGGGGAGGCTGGATTGTGTAAGTCACATACCGGGGACCCTCGGGCACCTCAAGTTGTATAACTGTACTCTGTGCTCTTCACTTCTCTGGACTTCTTGATTTGGTTTTCTTTTTTTTTTTTTTTAAGGTTTTATTTATTTATTTGACATACAGAGATCACGAGTAGGCAGAGAGGCAGGCAGAGAGAGAGGAGGAAGCAGGCTCCCTGCAGAGCAGGGAGCCCAACATGGGGCTCGATCCCAGGACCCTGAGATCATGACCCGAGCCGAAGGCAGTGGCTTAATCCACTGAGCCACCTGGGTCCCCCTTGATTTGGTTTTCTGTATAAATACTTCACAGCTGGGTTTTTTTTTAAAAGATTTATTTATTGGAGGGGGGAGCAGAGAGGGGGAAAGAGAGAATCTCAAGCAGACTCCCTGCTGAGCACAGAGCCTGAGAGCCTGATGCCGGTCTCGATCTGACGACCCTGAGACCATGACCTGGGCTGAAACCAAGAGTCAGACACAACTGACGGAGCCACCTCAGAGCCCTGATCCATCATGTCTGCCTCAGAGAGCTTGCTCACCGTCTCAGGGAAGGTGTGGGGAGGGATGAAGGCAGTTATTTTTTCCTTCTTTTCCCCTCCCCTCCCCCCCTGCCAGGTCCAGGCCCCCCGCTGCTCTTCCTGGCCACGAGGAGGGAGACTGCCTGGCGGGTGGACATCCCAGGAGGACACAGGGCGGTAGTGAGCCTTCCTCCCCCTTCCCACCGGCTCCGGGCACGGCCCTGGTGCTCTGCTCTCTTCACCCCTCCTCCCAGGCTATTTTCCCTTCTGAGCTTCGGAAGACCATCTTAAACACGTTGGCCTGGTTGTTTCTCGGCAGCTAGTTTTTCCTTCTTCCTCACGCTGTTTTGTGGAAAGCTGGAGCTGTTAGCTTCTATTCTAGGAGGCCCACAAAGGTGGAAAAGTCAGTCTTGGAGAGCGGGTCCTTTAGAAGGGGGCTCCTTTTGGTTTTATTTTGGATTTCTTCGGGGATCCTGGGGCTTAAGGCCCAGAAGTCTCATCTTGCCTGGCGACACTTAGGTCTGTAAGCCTTGTTCCCTGTCATTGGGCGCTGCAGCCTCCAGCTGTCCTGGTGCCAAAGATGTCTAACGTGACCCTGTGGGAGGCCGGGGGAGAGGGACTTTGAGTCCCTGGCGTCGGGAGTACTGGGAGATCTTGTTCTGTATCTGGGTCGGGGGCCTGTTGGTGGGCAGCAGGCCTCCTTCCACCTGGGGACCAAACGGATGGGCAGAGATGTTGCCGTGTGGTTGGCTAACAGCTGAGGGCGCGGAGCAGAAAGGAGGCAGTTTTCCTGCGGACGGTGTGGGCTTTGTAAAGTCGGTCTTCCAAAAGGGCTTCCACCGCTTGTGAGGCATCTGCTGTCAGCAGCGGGGAGAGTTAAGTCACCTGCCTGCCAGTGGTTTCTCATTAAGACACAGTTAACTGGTTCATTTGGGGCACGGTCGTGGCGGAAAATTGACTGCGCGCACTGAGAGGCGGTGTACCGTCTGTGCGGTCCCGGTAACTGGGTACAGAGGTCCTGCCTTGAAACCAGCGGAAGGAGGATCCTTAGAGACACCCCGGGGGATTTGT
This sequence comes from Taxidea taxus jeffersonii, assembly GCA_003697995.1. Lineage (NCBI taxonomy): Eukaryota > Metazoa > Chordata > Mammalia > Carnivora > Mustelidae > Taxidea > Taxidea taxus. The sequence goes on from ML107777.1 coordinate 27,518, forward strand.
CCAAGTTGAAAGGCCTGGGTCTCACCCTGGTAGCTGGAGTCAACGAGAGCAGGAGAACCAAGAACCAATGAAAGAGCTGGTCTGCGAGGTTCAAGACTGGGTCTGGGCTCGCTCAGCCACACGCACTTGCCACATACATGCACTGGAGTCTAAGACTGTCCGAGTTTCAGCACTGAGAGCCCATGTCCCAGGAAATCTGGGACCGATGGTCACCCTACTTCACTGAGCCCGGCTTTCTTTCTGCATAAAGTGAAGGAGTTGAATAAAAGGCCAAGAAGGGCTTTTGCATTTCTAATACTCTAACCTGAACCCCCTCCCTTCCTTATCCAATAACAGAACCTTCTAAGCCCCTTCCATCTGTGACTCTAAGCTGGCTCCTCCTGGGCAGAGGTCACCGTGCACGTGTGACATTAGGCAGACGGTTCACCCCCGATCCACAAGCTGAGTCCACTACACCTTGTGGCCTGCTATAGAACCGAGTCTCTCCAAAGTGGGTGAGGTGCGAGGGCAGCACCCCGAGGTTCCCTAGGGAACGGCAACAGAGACAGCAAACACAGTGGTGAAGGACACACAGCGCGTCTCTGTCCCGTCATGCTGGCGACCAGGAAACCCTTGGGGCTTGAATGGCTTCAGCCAGTGAGGCCTCGTGCTTCAGTTCAAGGCCACAGGAGGTGGGCAGGGACCTGGCAGAGGCCACGCCAGGCTCGTGCTTCCGAGTGCCCTCTGTAGGGTGGTCCTGGAGTGTCCGGTGACCGGCCGGCTCCAGGCACAGGGGCTATGACTGGAACAAGCCAGCTGTCAGAGCAGAAGCATGTCTGCTGTTAAAGGGGTAACAGCTTTGAGTAAAATAACTGCCAGCTGCCTTCTGACCCATATTCTAGAAAGTGTGAGACTGTGTGATTCCAGGAGGGCTTTCTCCCAGAGCTCCTTGGTGTGCTGGAGGCACACTGGATTCCCAGACAGCCAAAGCCAATGCTTGTGTAGCTGAGATCCAGCGATGGCCCATTTGCTTTGAAGGCCACCAAAGATGGGGTCCGCCCTTAGACCCTTTGGCCCATTGTAACCAGAAAGAGACCACCTGCCTTCTGTCGTCTGATAGTTTTCAGAGTTTGGGGGCATCTCCCCCTTCATGCTGCTCAGTGGGCCAAGGAAGTCCCAAATGAAAGAGGTGCAGGGCCAAGAGAGCCCTGCATTTCCCAAAGGCACCCATACATTTTCTTTGGCCTCTCCACCACGTTTGGGGACCCAGGCTGGGGCCCAGCACCCCGTCATCCCTGAGTGTAAGCCCTGCAGGGGTCTGTGCGGGGAATTTCCCAGACAGATAGACCCTGAGTGTCCCTTCCTGGAGGGCTTCAGTCAGCACAAGGTGTGTGAGTGTCCTCAGAGTGGTCCCGCCTCTGTCTTCCAGGCAGGCCTGGCCTCCCCGGAGAACGCCGAGCAGCTCATCATCGCCTTGGAGCCCGAGGCGGCCTCCATCTACTGCCGGAAGCTGCGGCTGCACCAGATGATCGAGCTGAGCAGCAAGGCCGTGGTCAATGGGTACAGCTCCGGCGACACAGTGGGAGCTGGGTTTGCACAGGGTACCTCTGCTCTCTCTCTCCCCTCCCGGCTCGCTCCCCTCCTGCCCCTGCATGGTTCTCGGCCCTGATTACCGAAAGGCCCTTAGCACTGTAATGAAGGATCAAGATGCTTCTGGAGAGGTCAGCTCTAAGCACCTTTGTCCTGGCCTCCTGACCTGGCCTCCCCCGGGCCTGTGGAAGCTCCCAGGTAGTTCCCCGGGGTCCTCACCTGTGCCTCGGGCAGGGGGAGGGTGCTTCTCTCTGAGCACCTGGGGGTGGCCACAGAGAGCAGCTCTTGGCCTTACATTTTACTAGGCTCTTAATTTTTCTTGTTTATTAACTGATTCTTAATCGAATCCCACTTGCCTGTTATTAATTCCTCCATTAAGACTGTTGATTTACTGCTGACTCACTCATTAGGGCTGCTTCATGTATGGTGAGCTCATTCTGGGTCTTAGCCATGAACCTGGCAGAGTTTAAAGCACAGATGATCAGGGCTGAGTCTTCCTGACCTGGCTGATGCTCATTTAGCTGTGGGAGGGGGTACCGCCTGGGGGGCTAGGATGGGAACTTCCCCTCTTTAATATTTACCTGTGTGCAAGCTGGTCACAGCGTTGGTCCTCAGGTCTCACACCCTAGGTCAGGGACAGAGCCACCAGCATGAGCGAGCACAGGCACTAAGGGGAGTGCTGTGGGTGCTGTTCCCAGAGGAGGGCCTCAGGGCCGAAAGCCACCTATCCCATGCCCACCCCATCCTGGAAGGCCCAAAAGAAGGAGAGGGGAAGAGCGTTAGCAAGAACTGCGGCCCCTTGTCCCCCCACCCCCCTAACCCCCCAGCCTGGGTCCAAGTTTTCCTTGGTCCCCACACCCGAGGCCTGTCTGTGCTCCGCCCACGGCGCGGGGCCCTGGCTCCCCCTTCCCAAGGCCCTGTGCCCTCTCAGCCAGAATTCTCCTCTTCCTCCCCACTGGTCACTCTGCTGCCCCAGGCTGCGCGGGGTGGGGGGTGGGGGTAAATTCTAGCACCTCCCACCTGACTCACCTGCAGCCAATGGGAGCCACTGCCCTTCCACGAGGTCGTGATTTGCCTTTTTTATTTTTGGCCATGCTTGGCCTCCTGCAAAGCATGCAGAGGCTAGCCTTCCTGCTAGCTAAATCAAAGCTATTCACGTTTTAAATACTCAGGATAACATTTATTTAAATTTTCTTCAACGTTTTAATCGGGAAAGAGACCCAGGACTGACTGGGCTTTCCTGCCTTGCATGTGAGCTGTTACTGCTTCTCTCTCGCTCTCTCTCTCTCACACTCACACACTCTCACACACACTCACACTCAGGTCGGATTTAGCTAATCATTGCGCAACTCTTCTTCATACGCCCCAAGTGTAACACTCACGTTTGAAGGGGAAACTGTTTTCGAAAGCCTTTCCTGAGAGCTCAGTGTGGGGCTTTCTTTCCTTTAACTTATCCCGTCCGCCCGCACACTGCTCGGCCTCTGTGTCCTGTGCCTTGTGGAATTTGCTCTGGTCTTGTGCTCAGAAGGTCTCTTTGGTTTTTGAAGCGCTCGCACTGCTGGCCGCCGCCCCTCAGAGGGGCAGAGAAGTGGGGGTTCTGGCCCAGCCTTGTCTCCTAGTTACGGCCTGTCTCCCAGAAGGAGGGGAGCTGCCTGGGGAGGCCTGGCAGAGCCCCTAAGCAGGAGTTCCCTGGATGGCATTGGGGCCCCGAGTGCTCCCTCCTCACTGTTCTCTGCCCTCTGCTGCTTCTCCATGATGGACGCCCAGTGGACTGAGGGAAATGGGGCTGGCCCTCTGCCCCCAGCACCACAGGGTTGCTCTCCACATTACTTTGCACCAAGAGGATATCATGAGATCAGTACAGGATCCGTGTTTGTTTGTTTGTTTTAATAATCTTGGGCTTAATTTGCTAGAAAACGTGATTTCTGGTTTTTTTGTTTTGTTTTGAGAGCTCAGATATGTTTTATTAGTCTGGCTTGGCCATTTTTTTATGAATGACATCTAGATTGTTTTAGCAAACCAAATGCTGCTGTAAGGTCTGCAGTAGAAGTTCATCTGGAGCCAGTGCTGGGAACGGGAGAGAAGCCCTGAGTTTGAGGATCCCTCCCAGGCCAGCAGAGACCCTAAGCAGGACGACCTCACCGCTGAACATCAGGGCCCGAAGAACTTAGGAGCTGACCGGCTCTTGGCATTCTAATCCCCAGAGAAGACACTGTTTTGCAAACACGGTGTTCCTTGCTGGCAGAGGCTAGAGGGTCAAGGGTCCTTAATTGGATAACCAGCCACAGATGGATGTAGGACAATTCAAAGTCAGTAGCACCAGTTTAGGGACTAGAAAAATTGGGGGTGGGGGTGGGGGCAAGGTTGTGGGATGGGGTAGCAGAGCAGGGGACAGAGCCTTTATCTGTAAAATTGGGGGTTGTTCTCAGTTGTTCGTTGTAGTGATCATTTGTTGGGTACTGGCTCTCAGACTTGGTGCTTTGCCTTCCTTATCACCTACTGTGTGCTGGGCGTCACACGGCGCTGAGGTGAAATCAGAGAACCAGGCCCTGCTCTGCCTGTGAGGAACTTAGGTCAAGTGTTTTGTTTTTAAGATTTTATTTGTTTATTTGACAGTCACAGATCACAAGTAGGCAGAGAGAGGGAGAGAGAGAGATGGAGAAGGAGCTCTCTGCCGAGCAGCGAGCCTGATGTGGGGCTCGATCCCAGGACCCCGAGATCATGACCCAAGCTAAAGGCAGAGGCTTGACCCACTGAGCCACCCAGGCGCCCCTCAAGTGTTATTATCCCCATTTTGTGGATGTGGAAACTGAGCCCCGCTTAATCAAATTAATCACTTAATCAAATTAAGTGCTTTGTCCCAACTGGGCACCATAGCTGTGTCCCGCTGATCCCCAGATACGCTGTCAGAGCACCTTGCTCATCTCTTAGCATTCGTGTTCTGCTTTTTCACTGTAAATTGTTAAATCTGAAAGGCATGACGGTGCACGGCCCCAGGGTGGACTTGGAGCTGCGAGACAGCGGTGGGAACTGTAAACCCCTTAACCTCGTCTGACCAGGTTTCCTCCTCTAAACAGAAGGACGATGGTTTGTGCCCTCTCTGCCTCCCAGCGCTGTCAGGTGGCCTGTGAGAGATGCAGTCACCCCACGCAAAGCCTCACAGCCACTCTGTGGCCTGAGCCACAGCCCTGTTGTTCCCCAGACTTGGGAAAAAGGCCGCCGGGGCTTTGCTGGGTTCAGAGGGGCCGCCCTTGGGTGAAGCGCCACCTTGTGGCTGACGAGCATACTGCCTGTGCCGGGGTCGGGGGCGGCTCCGGTCCCCTTTACCCAGGATCCAGATTAGGAAAACATACCCGACATTCCTTGCATCAGACAGAGTTCCTTGCGGTGAAACTATCTGACCAAGTGCACTGCAAGCTACTTGGCAGACAAGTTCCTCCCTGGGACAGCAAAGCCAGGAATCTGGTCGAATTATTAACCCCTTCCCTCCAAAAAGCGTCCGGGGAGGACGGGCTTCTTCTCCAAGGCGGCTGCCATGCAATGAATAGATGGAGGCTGGTGGAAATGGTCTGGCTTTGTGTTACCCGATGTCCTATTTATGTAACCATTTTGGTCAAGTATTGCTTAATGTTCTGTCCCTAAACCTTCTTATGCTGTTGCCTCCACTGAGGGCAGATACTGCTTTTTCATGCTTTCTTACCCTTCATTTTCTTCCTGTCGGCCACTAGCTAAGGAACACATACGGCGTAATCGGCAGAGTCGGACCTTTTTGGTGGAGAATGTCATAGGAGAAATCTGGTCCGAGCTGGAGGAAGGTAGTGTCCTTGAATGTCCTTTGCCCTTTGCTGGATTTGTTCTATGTGCTGCCGGCAAAAATGCATTCCTGTTCGTTCCTTTAGCACTTGGGGAAAATGTTCGGAGTCAGGTGGCTTTCAAGGCCGCCCGCCCAAGGAAAGCTCTTTTGGAGCTATAATCCTGCATGTTGTAAAACCATACAGACTCTTTAGAAGCGAAGTGGGAATTGGACCTGTCCAGCTCCAGATTCAGTCTGGTGTTAAACAGGAGGTCATTTTACGGCGCTATAACCTTGGCCGGGAGTTGTCCACGTGTATGTGACAGGAATGCAGCAGCATGTGGCAGGAAGGCTTCTGTCTTAAAGATCCCCTCATCCAGGTTCTTTATCATCCCTGGTAACTGGCACTCCTGGGCAGACATCACTGCATTCTCTTCAGTCACCGACAACTTTGCTGTGCAGCTAATGTGCAAAACTATTGTGCTCATGAGAAGTGTTGATGGGTGTTGAGCTGGGAATACCAAGATGGGGCTGACGAGCGGTCTGTGTAAAGGATGGCTGTCTTTGTCCCAGGCGACAAGTATGTGGTCGTGGACAGTGGTGGGGGCACCGTAGACCTGACCGTCCACCAGATACGCTTACCGGAGGGACACCTGAAAGAACTGTATAAAGCCACAGGTGAGCCCCGGCATGGCTGATTTTCTCATTCCTCATATTTCTCTCATGTCAGATTTCTCCTGGTACTTCCTTCTCTGGGTTTGCTCCCAGCACGTGGAGTTCTAGGCCCAAGAGGGTTCCCGGGTGGAACTGAGGAGCGAAGCTCAGTTAAATGTTCTCTAAAAGACAAACCACCATAACTTGGGTTTTGGTATAAAATGAGCCTGTTTAAGATCCTAGACACGGGAATTTTTTTTTTCCTGAAAGTTCTGGAAGGATCTGATGGTCACCTGATTGTCACCTGGGATTTCGTGCTGTGGTGAAGCTTTCTAGGGAGGTCTCGGGATACCTGGTCTTGGATCAAAGTTGCCAAAGCAAGCAACAGGCTCTCTCCCTCGGTGGGGGTGGGAGGATGAGTCATTAACAGATCCGGGGGTCTAGGTGGGCCTACTGATTTTCAGACCCTGTCCTTAGATTTCTTGGGGCTCCCGACTGGCTCGGTCGGTAGAGCATGCGACTCTCCAGCTTGGGGTTCAACCCATGTTGGGTATAGAGATGACTTAAAAATAAAATCTTTAAAAAGTAAAATAAAATGTAATTGATTTTGAACAGCTTGTTGACAGGTGATTCCGTAGGAAAAAGTTTCTCCTGAGGGTTTAAAGCATAAGTAAAAATGCAGAGCTGCAGTCTGTTGGTGAACTGGGTCTACGTCGCACTACTTGGGAGTTTCCGAGAAGAACACAGGGTAGGCTGTTGCCCAGAGTTTGGAGTCAGTCTCTGGCAGTTTCTAACACGGGGGGCTCTCCTTTTGTTCTTGATCCAGGTGGACCCTATGGATCCTTAGGAGTAGATTATGAGTTTGAAAAACTTCTGTGTAAAATATTCGGAGAGGATTTTATTGAACAATTCAAAATCAAGCGTCCTGCGGCCTGGGTTGACCTAATGATTGCATTTGAGTCTCGTAAAAGGGCAGCAGCTCCGGACCGAACTAACCCACTGAACATCACCCTGCCCTTCTCCTTCATTGACTACTACAAGAAGTTCCGCGGGCACAGCGTGGAGCACGCTTTGAGGAAGAGCAAGTGAGTTGGACTCACCAATGGCTTAAGCCATTCTAGAGGGTGGGTCATGTTGATGGGAGGGAAGACTCCGGTGTGGACTCTGCCTTCCAGTCCTACAGAGGAGCTGTTTGACCTGGGGCAGGTGACTCAACTTCTCTGTTCTTCCGTTTTGCATCTGGAAAAGGGAGAGGATGGTTCCACTTACCTCAAAGGGTTGTCGTGAGGATGAAGTGAATTCATACCTTAGGCACTTAGCACAATGCCTGGGACCTGGAAAGTACTATGTGTGTGTTAGCTTTTATTATGTACTAATAATTAAGTTTTGTGAAAGCAGGGAGTTTTGTGGGTTTTGGTCCCTGCTGTATCCCCAGTATCTACACCAAAATCTGGTACAGACATAGCAGGTTCTCCGTAAATATTTGTTTTTGTTTTTAAGATTTTATTTATTTATTTGACAGACAGAGATCACAAGTAGGCAGAGAGGCAGGCAGAGAAAGGAGGAGCAGGGAGCCCGATGCAGGGCTAGATCTCAGGACCCTGGGATCATGACCTGAGCCGAAGGCAGAGGCTTTAACCCACTGAGCCACCCAGGTGCCCCCGTAAATATTTGTTGAACGAATCCCGTGGGATTCTGGGTTTCCTGCTACTCTGAGTCTCTTGGCTGCCGGCAAGTGTTTGTAGTTCAGCTTGTTGCAAAATGAACATTTGGAAGCTGTTTTAAAGCTCAATTACAAAATTAATAGATAAAAATCGTTAAGTTTCTCAAAGTCTTTTTAGAGTGAAAAATTTCAAACATTTCCTGTGCCAAGTGAACTTTCATGATTCAGCTTCAACAGCTGTCAGTTTCCGGCCAACCTAAATCCTTGTGTATTCTCCCCCAAGCATTTTAAAGCAAACCTGATCATCATCTAATCCATAAATATGTCGGTACGTATCTCTAAGGAGGGTAATGTTAAAATCATAACCCTGACACTATTATCACGATCACACTTAAAACAAGCAATTCTTTGGGGCGCCTGGGTGGCTCAGTGGGTTAAAGCCTCTGCCTTCGGCTCCGGTCCTGATCCCAGGATCCTGGGATCGAGCCCCTGCATGGGGCTTTCTGCTCGGTAGGGAGCCTGCTTCCTCCTCTCTCTCTGCCTGCCTCTCTGCCTACTTGTGATCTCTGTCTGTCAAATAAATAAATAAAATCTTAAAAAAAAAAAAAAGCAATTCTTCTATATCCTCAAATACCCAATTAACATTAAAATTTCTCCCACTGTCTTCCAATTTTTTCAGTTTGCATTAATATCCAAAAGATGGCTATACATAGCAATTCTCTGATATGCCCTTCACCCCCCTTTAATATGGAGGCTCCCCCTCTTGTTTTTTCCTAACGGTTTATTAGATGATAAAGCTGATTGTCCCATAGCTTTTCCTCCAGTCTGGGGTTTTTGCTCAGTGTATGCCCACGTAACATGCTTGGCCTCCTGGTATTTTTTTTTTTTTTTTTTTTTTTTTTACAAATTGGCAGATTGAGCTGGAGATTTGGTCAGAGTCAAGTTTCAGTCTTTGGCAAGCCTTCTTCTTGGGGGTAGTATTCCCCCTTGCCTCACGTCAGGGAGCCTGTGCTGTTTGCTGGTTGCTTCTTTTGAGATGCTAACAGCCCTGGAGGGTTGTTGCCTTGAGGGAAACTCTTCTCCTCAGTGGTTTTGGTTGCCCTGACATTCACAAAGGAAAGAGAGGATATAGGGTTGGTTCTTTCCTTCCATTTATAAATTTTTTGTTAAAAAATACTGTTGATTTCTTAGCATTCTCCTGAATGACAAAAGCATTTTCTTTCTTTTGTGGGGACACAAGGGGAGTATCGTTAAGATTCATGGATTTAGGCATATTTGATGTATATGAAACTATGGCGGTTTTATCCTGGTTGACAGTCAAAATGCCCCATCTTGGCCAGTAGGAGCCCTTCAAGTTGGCTTCTTTGTCCCGTTGATTCGATGCATTGGTCTTCTGGTCTTCTGGTTGGACTTCTGGTTAGAAAAGACGCTCCTGGCTCATCTTGTATATTCCGCATCCCAGACCGGTAATCGGCCATTTCTCTAAGGAGCCTGGGTTCTGTTTAAAGGAAACTAAGCAGATGTGAGTTTAGGTCTTCTTGCCCTTGGAGCAGGGTCCTGGCCAGACTCATGCTAGGCTCTTGTTCTCTCTGTCCATCCCCACAGAGGGGCTTGCTCCAGGTTGAATCTCAAGTCTGCTCACAGAGTTCTGGGGCCTGTCAGCTCTCCTGCAGGGAAGACTGGCCACAACCAGCCACCGGGTCATTCCATCCATCCCACACTGTCCTTCGGCCAAGGCCACAGAAAGGCTGCCTGGTCAGGGAGCCCCGGCAGCATCTCGACTGTGATGCTAGGAAGCAGCTGATGCATGCTTTGCTCTACGGACAGACACACCAATCTCTTGGCCTCTTTGAACTTGAGAAAGGGCTGGTACGTGCTGTAATAAACAGTCTCTGGCATTCCTTTAGTGCCAGAAAGTTTCCAAAGTGTTTTCGCAGACGTGGTATTGAACTTCATCTTCACAACAACCCCTGTGAGGGGGGGTAGGGCAAGTTGTATTATCCTTGATTTCCAGACCAGACACTGGGGCTCAGAGAAAAGGCAACCCAACATATCCCAAGAGTCCCATAACCTCTGAGTGGCGGAGGCTGTCTTGGAGCCCAGCGATCCTGACTGCCAGACCAGTGTTCTTTCTGTTCCATGCCATTGCTTTGGACGTTCTGTGCCTTTGACGGAGAAAGGGGCATCCTGGTAGGCTTGGGCTCATCACTGCCGTGGGACAGGTGCCTGCAGGGCTGAAGGAAATGCACCTGAGCCCCCAGGCTCGTAGCCTCACACAGCAGCACAGTGGACGCACCCTGTGAGCCTTTAATGGACTCAAATCGGACTATTGCTCATTTAAAACATGTGCTCATTCAAATGAGAAAGCCCTTTCATCCTTTCCCTATCTTTTGCACTAGACTTTGGCTACCAGCACCCCAAGGGAATGCTGGCCAGGGCACGAAGCAAAGAGAAACGGAAGAAGCTGTGTCTTAGCTTTTGAGCACCTAAGGGTCCAGGTTCTGGCAGTTGAGGATATTTCCGAGGACTTTGGAGCCCTTCTGCTCCCTCCAGTGTGACAGCTCTTCTGACAGGGCCCGTCTCTGTGCACCTAGACTGGGTATCGTTCACACACTCACTGCTTATTTCTGTCTGTGCCACACCCCCACAGTGTGGATTTTGTGAAGTGGTCCTCACAAGGGATGCTGAGGATGAGTCCAGATGCCATGAACGCTCTTTTTAAGCCAACCATTGACAGCATCATTGAACATCTCCGTAAGTATCAGCCAGTGCTCGGCCACTCAGTGGGGCAGAGCCAGGAACGGGAGCTGACTTTTCTAGCATCACTAGCTAGTGCGTGTGAAGTCAGGTTGGCAGGGGGTCTGGGACTGGGAGCCACAGGGCCTGGGCAGGAGCAGACGGGGCCTGGGTATGTGTGTGGGAGCTTTCTGGATACAGGTTTTCCAGATGCTTCCCCGCAGGTACTATAAAGCAGCCCAGAGCCTGTCTTCACCCTGGCCTTGAGTTTGACTTCAAAAGTCAGGGTGCTGGGAGCTCAGCAGCAATATTCTCCTGGAGTGACAGGTCCTAGGGAATGTATTGTCTTTGCTTGGTCGGGATGCCTTCGGAGCTGTCGTCTCTGCTGGGGAGGAGGACCAGTCACGTGGGCCACGGCAAGGTCTCCCACCAGGGGGCAAACAACCTGGCCGTGTGGTTACTGTCCTACCTCCGTGGTCCTCACTTGGGGACACGCAGGAGACTCACTGGGGACCTTTTTCAGTATCCCAGCCCCCCATCCACTTCCTACCCCTCACCTACCAAATCAGAACCCCTTTGAAAGCCCAAGGACGGTTTTTAGAACACCCTTCCACGACCGCCTTAAGAGGACCCCAGGCTGAGAGAATGTTGGGAGTCTTCATCTATGCCTAACAAATTACTACTTCAAACCATCACCATCTAGCCATAAAAATGAGTTTCTACTTATCAGCAGCTTTGGTCGTTATTCCTGAGCTGTGAAAGACCAGGTCTACAAAGGTTCAGTCCCACCAGCTCAGCCATATCTGTCCCCCAGGGGCCCAGGGGGTTTGGTCTATCCCCCCCCACCCATTCTCGGGGCCACCCGTCCCCCTAGCCAGCTGGCTTTGGGTGCCAGAACGTTGTCCCTTCCTCTTCGTTTTCAGGGGACCTGTTTCAGAAGCCCGAGGTGTCCACGGTCAAGTTCCTCTTCCTGGTGGGAGGCTTTGCCGAGGCGCCCCTCCTGCAGCAGGCGGTGCAGGCCGCCTTCGGCGACAAGTGCCGTATCATCATCCCCCAGGACGTGGGCCTCACCATCCTCAAGGGCGCCGTCCTCTTCGGCCTGGACCCCGCTGTCATCAAGGTGCGCCGGTCGCCGCTCACCTACGGGGTGGGCGTGCTGAACCGCTACGTGGAGGGCAAGCACCCGCCCGAGAAGCTGCTGGTGAAGGACGGCACTCGCTGGTGCACCGATGTCTTCGATAAGTTCATCTCCGCCGACCAGTCGGTGGCCCTGGGGGAGCTGGTCAAGCGGAGCTACACCCCGGCCAAGCCCTCGCAGCTGGTCATCGTCATCAACATCTACAGCTCGGAGCACGACGACGTGAGCTTCATCACCGACCCGGGGGTAAAGAAGTGCGGCACGCTCCGCCTGGATCTCACGGGGACCAGCGGCACCGCCGTGCCCCCCCGGAGGGAGATCCAGACCCTCATGCAGTTCGGGGACACAGAGATCAAGGCCACGGCCGTGGATATAGCCACCTCGAAGAGCGTCAAGGTTGGGATTGACTTCTTAAATTACTAACAGGTCCGCCCCCCCCCCCCCCCCCCCCCCCCCCCCCCCGCCGGACTCCGCTCCCCTGCATCCGCTGACCTCAACCCTGACTCTTCTTTCTCCGTCCTTGACCCTCAGCATTGCCCACCTGAATTTCAGCAGGGAAGATGGGAACCACTAGGGCTAGAAATGATTAGGGATATTTGAGGGCACACTGGAGTCAGAAAAAGCTGTTGGAAATGGAGCTTGAGGTTTGGGAATAAGAAATCTGAGGATCCTGGGAGAGCAGCTGGTTTTCGTGGGTACCCGGTGGTGAAACAGCCGCCCGACACAGGGGACACAGGGATTCAGCCCATTTCTGTAGCAGTGATTCACTCAGCTTGCTTTGAACGGATCTCTGTTAGGGTGCCCTCGTCTATTTGAGACTTTTTACGTTTTTTGGATGGCAGTCAGTATAAAACGCTGTCCATCTGCAGTTCATTTCTTTTTGTCCTCATGTGATTAAAAGCGATGACTCAGTGGGAGCTGGGAGCGTGTTCACCGGGTGGGAGAGGCCTGCCCACGCTGGGCACTATTTTAGATTCTCATAATTTCTATTCTGAATAGGTTCAGTGAGGAGTTAAATATCGCCTGAGCTTATCTATGAGGATTCGAGTGAGTGGGAGACCTGACACCTTCACTTTTCAGCAGGTGAAAGCTTGTTTCGAGGGAAATGGTATTTAGGTGCTGCTGATTTATACCAGATCATCTGCTGTGACATCATTCTCCCGGTGCCAGATCCTGGTTTCTGAATTCATAAGCAATTCAAGTTACCCTTAGTAGGCTTCTGTGTAGGGAAGTGGGCATGCAGTTTGCCTTGTTCACATCCCCAAGCCCAGGAGTCTGGAACAGCCCCTCACCTTGACAAGGGTCCATATTTTAAATTAACTATCCCCTCACCCTCATCTCCAAGAGTTTTGGCCCTACAATCCCACATTTCCAGAAGAATACATTGATGATACATGGGTAGAGAATCTGTACTATGAAATGTCTCTCTAAAATCTTCAGTTTGTAAAGCTTAACTAAAAGGAATTAATAGTCTATACTTGATGAATTCAACCAGGTCTTTTCAAAGCTGATCTGCGGGGGGCCCCCCCTCGTAAGAACTGCCTGAGTGCCTCTTAAAAGCAGGTTTCTGGATCCTATTCCTTTTATAAATGGAAGTCAAGTCTTGGGGAGGCGGAGGAGGGACAGGATTTGCATTTTCAGTAGACACCACAGGGGACTGTGGTTCCAGGGGAATCTGAGAACTCCTGACTTCAGGTTTGGTTGGAAGCTGAAGCACGGACGGCACCTGCAGTCTCCCCCTTGGGGAGAGGATTTCCAAGTGAAGAGCCAGGGTCTCATGCCCTGCCCTTTGTGAGTGGGGTTGGGGCTCCGTGTGACTTGGGGGTGGTTCTTTTCACCCTCACGGGAACAGCCTGGGCCTGCGAAGGAGGAAGGTTGGAAGGGACCCTAAGAACGAGCTGGGGAACCAACTGGTGTGTCTGCTGGAACTCCTTCTGATTTGAAATCCCTGGAGGCATGCGTAATGGATGAAGGGAGGACGAGCTAAGGAGATGGCTTGGAAGGCAAGCTGGATTCACAAATCCATTATCATAGCCGATACGCAGATTCGAAATAGCATTTCAGGTTTCATTTGAATTGTCTTTCCACACCGCCTGCTGCAGAATTCCCTGCTAGAATGTGGAACACGAACAAGCCGCTGACCTAGAGAATGCTAGTCAGGTCATTTCACTCCGCACACAGGTGTGTTTGCTGGGGTTCTCTTGCTGCCTGCTCTGCTTCAAAAGCTAAATGTTCTGGGTCTTTCTTTGGTGTTGCCAGCCATACTCTGCAAATAAGACTTCTCAAGTTAGTTATAAGTAATATAATTTTATGTACATACGGTATTAGAATATTGTACAGAATCTTTATTTCTACAATGTGCTTTTCTTGTTAAAAAAAAAAAAAGGAAAAATGCTCTTTGAATTTTGTTGATGACATTGCTGCCTTTCATTTCCCATGGCTTCATTTTTTAATTGCACTTACTTATCGATTTGCACCTGATACTAAGCTTATGGACTATGTATGCGGGACCGAGCAAGAGTCAGAGGTGCCGAGGCTCCGAATACTCTGGAAAAAGAAAAGGGGGATACCAGCGGGATCAACAGCTTCATCAGACCTTGCTTCCCTCACATCCTTTCCAAAGGCTCACAGTTTATGTTGAAAGGAGCATAATCATGTATTGATTCTCCCCTCCAGTCTTTGAAAGCTGAACATTCTGGTTCTGTGCGCCACGTGACTGTGCAGGACAATATATGAAAACTCTGTGCGTCCCTGCAGGGTGGTTGACTTCTCGTGGGGCAGAGCAGTTGCTCTGATGGTCCGGTGTGGTCTCCATGTGTGGGGCTGTCAGTCCAACAGGGTTCCAGGACGGGATCGAGTGGTGCACAAATCCAGACGTCCCACTCGATTAAGTGTACCTACGAGTAATTTAGTGAAGTCTTTTTTTTTTGGCTAATGTAAGACCTTTCCCACCTTGCACTGAGGATGTCTCCTTATCTGATATCTCTTTAGCGAGTTGGTTGATTTCTGTACTGATGGCAAGTAGGTGTTGGAGGGGGTGATAACTTCACTGGACTTTCTAATGGCCCCAGAAATGCAGCCCCGATAGTCAAGCTTCTTAAAGGGACTCCCACAATCCATCCCTCCTCTCCTTCCTGCCCACGGAAGTATTCTAGAATGAGAACACTGGATAAGTACACGTGGACACATTTTCTGATCTTAGAAAGTTTCTAAAGGCCTGTTGTCTTGACCATTTCTCGGCTGTCTTTGACATACTATCTGAGGTTCGTGTTTTCGCAGCAGAACTTTTGAAGGATTGCCTTTCTAACTGCCCTTTGCACACAGCAGGCAGTACTAAATGCTAAATGCCAGACAAGTCACAGACAGACAAGATAGGAAAGAGAAGGAGACACACAGGCACTCGCCCAGAGTCGGAGATTGAGTCCAGATTCAGTCTGGACTAAGCCTGAGTCCAGATTGCAGAGCCTGCCCGCCCCCTAGGATGTTATTTAGATCAAGTTTAGCTTTTTAGAGTCCAGGTCTGGTTAATTGCCAGGGTGGCAAAGAGTCGCATGCGCCCATATAAACAGGAGTCCAAGTGCATTATTAGTCGAAGATCGAATTTCACATTGTAGAGTTGAAGTAGCTGTAAGCTGCGTATTTATGCTGGGAAATGACTAAGTGGATGACTCGTATAAAAGTTGTCCGTTATGTCACACCTCTCATCTGCTTGGAACATGGAACTTTATTCTAAAATATCAGCCATTGGGGTCTTGCTCACTGCAAGATGAATCACACTCCACGGAACTTTGCAGCTGTTCATGACGTGACAAGATTGTACTGCAAGCTCTGTCTTCACAGATGTCTAATAAAGCAAAACTCTGGATCTTGTGTGGCCCCCATTTTTTTTTTTTTTTTTTTTGCACTATGGATTCGTGAATGGAATTATAGATGCATCATCTCTGACTTCCCCCTCCTCCCGGTCTCACTCAGATGGAGACTGATTTTCAGGTCTTAAATGTTGCAAGCTTTTAAAAATTAACGTTCATTCCAACAAGACTGGGTCCTTTGGGGAACCAAGGCTCCATCCATGTTCATGACCCCTTTTCCCTCCAAGCTACAGAAAGTGGGCTCGGCAGACAGAAGGCAGAGTTGCCGGGCGGCCGCTGACCAAGGGCACCACACCCAAATGCAGATGGTTGAAAGAAAAGCAGAAGGGCCAAGGCCCGGGGTTTAGCCCTCCCATCCCAGCAGGCACGCCAGACTGGCTGTCATCTAGAGTTTTGAGTTTACTCCAGGCTCTGTCTGGGTCATCCTCCAGAGCTGGCTTTAGAAGCTTCCGGAGAGTCTGTGGTGGAGTCCGAAGGACACCAACGGGGGTTCAAATGGGTCCTTCGAAAGTGGGCAGCTCCACCAGCCTTCATCTGAAGTTCAACTCCCAGGAAGTGGTGAGGGGGGAGGCTGGGAAAGGCAGGGAAACAAACAGATCTGTTGGAACGTAGTGCCCTTGGGTGATCAGGGGTCAGTTGTTTGTAGGCACAGGAGCCCCCTGGGACGAGCTGTCTGGAAAGGCCCTCATTCCCGCTGTCTGGGTCGCAGGTGGGCATCCTGGCTTCAATGCAGTGAGATGAAGGCTCAGGCCCTCTTTAGCTCCCCCAAGTGCGGAGGATCAGAAAGCGATATGGCTCCACTTCCTTGGCATCCCCCTCTTCATTTTGGTGCATTGCTCCTTTTCTGCCCCCCTCCCTGTTCCTGCCCTCTGAAGACAGAGGACTAGAGAAGGAGTGAGGTGGGAAGTCACCACCCACACAGGCCTCTCCTTCCCTCCTAGGCTGCTTGCTGCCCCCTCACTGCTGACTGCCTAGAGGAAGGCGGGGTGCCAACCCTCTTACCTCCCTCCCTGACCCAGGCGCCCTAGTGTTGGTCAACAGCAGAAAAGGCAGCTTTGACCTAGATCCTCTCAGGTAGCTCTCCTTCCAGTTCCAAAACCCAGAGGGGCCCTGCGTGGGGAGACGGGGAGACGAGGTACCAAGAATCGGAAAGGAGAACAACCTCAGGGGACAATGATTTGTTGGGCAACCCCCTGAACTTCAGGCCCCGGGGCTGACGCTGAGCGGGGAGCGCGGCGGGGGAGGGGGGGAGGACCCCCACATGCACTCGGGTTGACCCAAGGCCCCCGCCCCGGCCTGCGGGGCGGGCTCTCGAGGGGGAGGGTAGCAGGACTGTCCGGCCCCTCCTTTCCCCTTCCTCTCTCCTGGGGTGGGGGGGCGGGGGCGGTGCTGGTGAGCGCACAAAGGCCGGGAGCGCTGGCGGAGGAGGTCGGCCTGGAGGGCAGGAGGCCTGGCTGGCAGCGATCGGGCTGGTCCGGGTGAGGACGCGGGAGTGCGGCTGCCCCGGGGCAGAAGGCGGGGTGGAGGGGGCAGGAGCTGTGGCTGCGCTTACAGACCCCTCAGGGCCCCCACCCCCAGCTCACGTCCTCCCCACGCTCTTCCTCTCGGATACCACCTCCACCAGGCAGCTGCCCGGGCTGCCACCCGCCCTCGCCGGACTCAGCCCCCTCCCCAGGGCCACGCCTTTGGATAAGGGAGCCCTCAGAACTGAGATGTCTTCTGTCGGAGCAGACGTCCTTGGATGGGAGAGCCCTCAAACAAGTTACTTGGCCTCCCTGTGCCTTGTTCCCTCGTCTATAAATTCGGGACTCAAACGGGAGCGAATCCTAGGGCAGGGCGGTGAGGGTTTTACAGGAGGGCAGGCCCCAGTCAGCGGCGTCCTACGAGTGTCCTGTGAGTGTCTGAGCGTGTTTAAAATGCCCACTACTGCCGACTAAAGGCGGACGGTGGCCCTCCCCTCCCCCCTGAGACCACCCATCCTGGCCCCGAAGACCTCACTTTTGAGAGATGAGTTGTCTTGGAGACCTCGCATTGGACAGCATGAGCGGAAGCCCAGACGCGGGACCTGGCCCTTTGCCGGGACCCCTGAGCCCTTCCAGCCAGAACTTATTCTAATTCTTCCTTGTGGGGCTGCCCAGTGTCAGCATCCTTGGCCTCTAAGTCTCTAGGTACTAGCAGCACCCCATCCCCCAATTGTGATGACCAAAAATGTCTCTGGACACTGCCCACTGTCCTGAGGGTGTGTGTGGGGGGGAGGGGCAGCAGACATCCCCATTTAATAGACCTTTTCCCCCTGGAGAAAGAAAGGCTCTGGGAGTGGGAGTGCTTCATCTCTTCCCTCTTCTGAGGTTCAGGGGTTCACAGAGGGGCTTCTGGGTCCCGCTCATCCTTCTGTTCCTAATCGCATCACCGTTGTTGACCACAGTGTGTGTATGGTTCACGGTGGCCAGCTGGCTGGAAGGTTGGCTGGATAGAGGGGGTCCCAGGAGGGGAGACGCTCATGGATGGTGATCAGACCATCTGTATCTAAGTTCATGTAATAGGGGGACGCCTGCTGTTTTTATAACTGACACCACCCAGGCCTGCGGGTTCTGCGTTAAGATGGCAGTGCTGCTCTCTGTCCCCCCCGGGCAGGGTCATTCTGCTCCCAAGGGCTCCAGCCACACGCACGGTGAGTTCCGAGGCAGGGACCTGGATGAGATCACCTCATTCCCTTTCCCTTCATTAGCAGCGAGCGGGATCATGGAGTCTTCCAGGACCTTCATGAGACATCTGCCGATCACGCCAGGCTACAGCGGTAAGTGGAGATGTGCCCCGCAGATGTGCCTGGCAGGGGGACCGCGGTCCTGCTTGCTGTCCCTGCCCTGGTCCACTGTCTCTGTCCTTCTGACCGCTGGGCCAGTACGGGCACTTAAGCTTTTTAAGATACTTGTTGAAAACCTCCCTTGCTGAAGATGGCTGATAACTGAGTTCAAACTAATGGAGAGATGGAACTCAGGCCGGGTCTCGCAGGATGTGGCTGGGCCTGCTAGAAGCACTTAGTGTGTGCCAGCGCCTTGGGGCCAAGATAAGGGATAGATACAATGGATAAGGTCCTTTTTCCCAAGGTGAGTTTTCTCAAGTTTTGCACTCGGACCGTTCTTAGGGTCCCCATTTCTTCCGGGGTCCCCTAGAGGGAGAATGATCCAAGTGCTCCGATTTGTCTGGAATGGCCCCGGTTTTAGCACTGAAAGTCCTCAGTCCCAGGAAACCCCTACGTCCTTGGTAAACAGGGGTAGTTGGTCACTACCTAAAGGTTCTTGTCCTTAGGCTTCTGGGTTACTCAGAACTTACTACGTCACATCGCTGTGACCACAGGTGGTCCTCATGGGCCCTCAGTTCTCACATTAGGTGTTCTAAGGAGAGGAGACGCACCAGGACTATGCCAAGGCCGCCCGGCCTCACCCCTGGCCCTACTGGCTGGTTACATGAACAGGCTGTGAGTTCTTACCAAATCCAGGTTTCAGTTCTTGCTTGGCCACGGGGTATGTGATCCTAAGAGCTACTTCCTTTCTGCAGTAAGTAAAAATGTCTATTAAATGGGTGTATTCGTTTCTTAGGCCTGCCGTTTAATACAAAAGATGTTTATCCTCTCACAGGGCTAGAGGCAAGCAGTCTGAAATCAGGGGTCGCTAGGGCCGTGCTCTCTCCGAAGGCTCTAGAGGGAGGTCCTTCCTTATCTCTTCCAGTTTCTCGGGGCCTCGGCTGTTCTGTGACTTAGGGTGTCATGGCCCCAATCTCTGCCCCCACCACCCCCTGGTCTTCCCACGGCTCTTCTCGCGCCTTCTGCCCTGCACTTCTGTGTCTCTTCCTCAGATCCCCCTCTCTCTTCTCTTATAACGGAGTATTTTGAACAAGTGTCCTAAAAAGCACAAGTGCCTATCCTGGCCCAGCCAGCTGGCCACCCTAGACAGTGGACTGAGACAGAGACAGCTGGATTCAGGGCCCTTCCCCAGACAAGGATAATCTCATTCCCAAATCCTTAATGATGTGTGCGAAGACCCTATTTCCAGATAAGGTCACCTTCATGGGACCCAGCGGTTAAGACTGGGACATACCTACTCAGGAGACACAATTTCAGCCCTCTACACAGGATAATGACAGGTCTCTCCTAAGATTGTCCTGGCCCTTAGTAAGATTCGGGGAAGGTAGCTTCAATTCCTCTATGTGTACATATATACAATTACATAAAATCTATCCAGGCGCCAGGACGTCCCGGTGGCAGGACCCCTCGGTTTCTACGATCTCCCCCAACAACACTAGGGTATCTTTTAATTGCCCCAGGGTTGAGGAGCCTGTCTGGTGGGTGGAGGGCTTCAAGAATAGCCTCGTAGGGACGCCTGGGTGGCTCAGTTGGTTAAGCAGCTGCCTTCGGCTCGGGTCATGATCCCAGCGTCCTGGGATGGAGTCCCACATGGGGCTCCTTGCTCGGCAGGGAGCCTGCTTCTCCCTCTGCCTCTGCCTGCCTCTCTATCTGCCTGTGCTCGCTCTCTCTCTCTCTCTCTCTCTAACAAATAAATAAAATCTTTAAAAAAAAAAAAAGAATAGCCTCGTAATCAGACTTTTCCAGAAGCGGCTTCTCGCAGGATGTGGGAGGCAGGGTTGCTACTCTTGACTCTGAAATCAGGTTTTCTTGCGGGACGCAGGCAAAATGTGGGGCTTCAGTAACGAGCGAGAGGTATTTATTTATTTACCCATCGAAAACCAAGTTCTTAACCAGTTTTTCTTTCTTTTGTTCTTTCAAAAACTAGTTTTATTGTGACAATAGTGTAGGCCCTGGGATTCAGCCTCCAGTTTAAATAAATACTTGTGTTTTACCCATACTAATTGTAATGATTATATGTTATTTTGTGGGAAATGGTAAAAAATTGTTCTAGGGGGTGGGCCCCACAGATAATGAATTTACCTTTTTGTGTGTAATGGGTCTCAGCTTTTAATAAGCCCCGCAATTTCCCGATGGTCCGACAAAAAAAAGAAGATCCCAAATTGCATTTGGGAAGTGTCAAGGAAAATAAGCTTTCTCTCTAAAAAAGATGAATAATTTCAATTACTCCTCAGACTATCATTTTGGCCCATTAAATGCTTTCCCCATTTGTGGTTCAGACTGACATCAGGGGCTTTGCTATCAAAGAATATTACTGTCATCGTCTTTGTTGAAAAATGGGTCTTCCGTCCCCAGCTCCAAGGTCATTTTTTGTATGTGTGTGGCCTTGGGAGGGCCCAGTGCAGTGCAGACAACAGCACTGCTTGTATTAATGGCCTTTGGGGAAAGGCAGTGCTGTGGGCCGGGGAGGAAAGGCTGGGATTCCGGGGAGCGTCTGTAGGTTCCGACGGCCTCGCTGAAGGCTCCGATTCGTCGGCTTTTGCAGGCTTCGTGCCCTACCTCAGCTGCCAGCAGGCCACCAGCAAGGACAGCATGGCCCACTGTCTGAAGATCTTCCAGGAGATCACACAGCGCTATAAAAACCAGATGGAGGAATTTCGCTGCTCGGTAGCCACTGCCCGGAGGCTGAAGCCCGTCTGCTCCGAGGAGACCGTCCTGCGGGCGCTGCACCAGTACTACCGGCAATATCATCCCCTGAGCCTGGGTACCAGCCCCCCGGAACCCAGTCCCCTTCTCCTAGGGCCCAAGTGCAGGGCCCAGCAGGCCCCCTGGGGTGCCCCAGGGAGCAGGGAGTCCAACCCATTTCCAAATCCCCAGGCGGTGTGGTGCAAGACAGAAAGGCTTGGTTTCATCCAATGAGAAAGAAACATCTCCTGGGGGAGAGAGGGACCCGGTCCTGGTCAGGCCAGAGGGGGCTGTGAACGGAGACCCCCTCCCCCTTGCACGTGGCCACGATTGCTCAGACCGCACCTGCTGTCTCAGGATGGACGCTCTGGGGTTGTTTTCTCTGTGCTGGGCACCATTATTCCATGAGGTCGACATGATTATTCCCATTTTAGAGATGGGGAAAGTGAGGCTGCAGAGGTAATGGCCCTTGTCTGAGTGAGGTCGGACGTCAGCTGGAATCCAGCTCTGGCAGGCACTGGAGGACAACCATGATAGCGCTGACAAAAACAGCTTCCGACGTGATTCTGTAAGGCTAATCACGATGATTTGCGCTGGACCGTTCTTAAGGTCTAAAGGCCTATAAGAAAAGTAATGGACTCCAGAACCGTCTTTATTATTATGGCTATAGTTGTCTGGGACGGCTAACCACATGTTTGTTGTGCTTGAAAGTTTTCCGAATCATACCAAAGAACATCTGCCGTAGAGTTTGAGATTCCGCCCAGCTCTGTGACTGCCGTGTGAATTACGGCACGTTGCTTCCCCTCTCTGGGCTGTAGTTCCTTCCTCCAGCGCAGGGAAGGATGGATTAGATGCTCCCCATGGTGCCTTCCGGCTCTGAGATTCTGGGACTCAGTGGCCTAATTCTGTTCTGACAGCAACTGGAGGAGGCAGGCAGGCAGGAATCTTTGATCTCACCAGTGGGAATTGGGCCGGGTCAGCCAGCCAGAGTCCGTTCATGACCTGAAGGCGGATTCCTGGTGCTGAGTCTGATGTACTTTCTTCTGACCTGGATGCTTCTCCTGCTTCTTTTTTGTAAACTATACAAGAGGCAACGTGTGAAGCTTTTTTATTAATCTGAACGAGGAGCAGGATCTGTTGAAGACAAAGAACCTCCCATCCAAGTACTAACCAGGCCCGACCCTGCTTAGCTTCCGAGATCAGACGAGATCGGGCGCGTTCAGGGTGGTATGGCCGGAGAAGACAAAGAACCTGAGAGTCAGACGGATGCAGGTTTGAAAAGCTTGGTCCTACCACCTCCTTGCTGGGTGACCACGACCAAGACTCTTTTAACCTCTGCAAGGCCTCCGTGTTCTGTTCCTAAGGTGGAGTCAATAATGGTGTCAGCCTGTCCCAGTGTGTGAGAGAAGGAGCTCCGAGGGTATTTGGAAAGCCCCTATCCAGGTGCCTGGCTCACAGAATCAACCAACGGGGGTAACCGCTCTTAGGGCCTCTAGAGGCCTAGGGGTTCACCGGGATAACTGTAGGGGTGCAGGCTACCTGGGGAGCAGCCACTGGGTGGCTTCTCAAAGCCCTCAGGAAGCATGCTATCTTTTTACAGAATGCAAAAACATCAAGAAACCCCTCCACGAGCCCCCGATCCCGGGCTGGGCTGGCTACCTCCCGAGAGCCAGGGTCACCGAATTAGGCTGTGCCACGAGGTACACTGTCATGGCCAGAAACTGCTACAGGGACTTCCTGGGCATCATGGAGCAGGCCAGGAGGGCACACCTGAAGCCATTTGAGGAGTGAGTTCGGCGTGGGGCCGGCGTGGGGCACAGCCACAGGTGATGAGAACCAGGGCCAGAGATGGGGCTGGGCTGGGTGGGGGGGTTCGTAGGGGCCCCACCCCAGCTCTAGGGCTGCTTTTCTGTTCGGTTTGTTGTACAGAAGGGGCCTAGTTGGTAATAGCAAGGCCTTCACAGTAAGCAGCCACCCCCCACTCCCCGCCCCCCCCAACATTCTCCAGAAGCCTGCTTGTGGTCTTTGCCGGTTTGCAGGGAGAGACCGGGAGTAAAAACCCACGGGGCCACCTGTCCTGGCAGCAACCTAAGTCCTGAGGGCACTGAAGGAGAGGCATGGTAGGGCCCTGCAGAGGGGGTTGTTTGGCTTCAGGTTTCCCTCCTACAAAATGGAGATATGATAATCCTATAAGTTTAGGACAAATCGTCAGGATTAGAAAGTAAGCTGCTGTGCTCACACAGGACAGATTGTATTTCTTCTCTTTATTATTCAAAAGAGGAGTAAGTCTATGACTTTTGTCCTTTAGAATATATGGCAACGGGTCCACACAACCTCCTTCTGCCCCTTCTCCAAAAATTTGGCAGCATGAAGGGCCGCTGCCCAAATACCTGGATTTTTCTGTCGCAGGTAAGGGAGCGAGCGCTCTTTCTTTCTTTCCCGCTACTTTTACAAAGGGGATGAGATGTTTGCAATAGTCTCCCTGCTTAGCGGCCTGCAACTCGCCGGTGGTTTCTCTTCCAGGTGGCAGCCGTCTTGCCCACGGGAGACCCCTGACAGAGGAACCCAGACCTCCAGTGACATGTGGCTGTGCCCAAGGGACAAATACGTCGTGCAACGGGAAGATTTATCTGGAGCCACTGGTCTCAGCAAAGTATGCGGAAAGCTAAGGCAGACAGCCTCCAGGGAGAGGTGGGCTTAGCAGGGCCTCAGAAGCTCGGCACTCTTGCGTGAGAACAAGCCCCTCACCCACACCCAACAGGCACTAGGGAACTTTCAAAACCAAAGAATCTGTTCAACTGTCATGTCGTTAATGATAATAAAGACCTTTGACTGCTGTGGGGGAATAAAGAAGCTACTCCTCGGCATGCTGAAGGTTTCTATGGGGGCTGGGGGCTCCTAGGTTGTGTTGACCTTGAGAAGAGCCGGGGTGC
>RCUC01154289.1:0-22619 GCA_003697995.1 Taxidea taxus jeffersonii
CCCTGCCCCTCCCAGCCCTAAGAAGGAAGGATGAGTATTCCATTTTGGCTGAGGTGGAAACAGACCCAAGGCAGTGAAACAGCTTACTCAGGGCTTCAGGGTTGGCTGTGACCATGTCATGCTTCTCCCCACATCTGCCTGGTTCCCAAGCCCAAGACCATTAACCTCTCAACGCCAGTGCTGCCTGACATTATCCCCATACAGAGGGGGCCAGCTTCTCCAGTGGTGCTTTTCAGATCACTTTTGCCTCTGGTTTCTGTTTGGCATCACCATTGCCCAGAGCTATAAGTACTATGAGCCCTTTTTTCCAAGGAGACAACTGAGGCCCGGAGAGGGATGGGGACTAGCCCTCTGTATCCATGGCAGGACAAGCTGGGTCTTCGGCTTCAAGGCCTGGAGCTGTTTCCTTTTCTTTCCACATTGGCAGCTGTGCGGGTAGCCCTGACTAGGGAGGCTCTGACCCCCAGAGGTGGCACACGAAGGCAGCGATGGCTTGTCAGGCATTTCCTGGGCATCCTGCATCACATGTCTCTCAGCCTTCTGCCTCCCAGCAGGCCCACCTTTTCTTTGGATGCTGAGCTGACCCAGAGATAAAGCAATGGTGATTCCCCTCAACCACTCCCAAGGACACAGAAAGTTCCAGGGGGACGGCAGGCTGTCAGATGAAGACTGCTGGAGGGAAGACGATGGTGTGCCAGAGGGGTTCACAGGACTATGCTCAGGAGACTGGGATCCTGGTCTTAAATTTCTTGTTGATTGTCTCTTTGACCTTGGCCATTGCCCTCCCCTTCTCTGGGCCTCAGTTTACCCATCTGTATAACATAAGGGTTTTGATTTGAGAAGAAGAAGGCCACTTATCTGTGATGGGAAGAGTGCTTTGGGAGCCCAGCTCAATGACACAGTAGCCAGAACCATTGATTGATATTGTTGCTTATTTCTTTATCTGCCCGTTCACTTGGTTTTCACCGAGAATCTTCTGAGTACCTACTAAGTACGCTATCTTTGTGGGATGTATTGTCGCAACAAGATCTCAGTGGCTTAAACACAGTAAGATTTTATTCCTCATCCATATCATTGTCCATCGGCGACCACGTGCGGGAGAATGTCACTCCCTGCTGTCATTCAAGCACCCAGGCTTTTTCCCACTTATGACTCCACCCCCTTCCAGGTCCTCAGTGCCCCTCCATCCAGGCAGCTGGCACAGAGAGAGGGTGTGGAGGATGGGCCGTTCCCAGGGCCTGTGTAAACCCTGTGCTGCCAGGGTTTAGTCACATGGACCCACCGTACCGCAAGGGAGGCTGGGAAATGTCACCCGGGTACCCGAGGGAAGAGGGATAGGGCTTGGGGATCACGCACACACACAGGGCAGGCACTGTGTATATGACAGAGCAAAGACAGTTTCCCACCCTGGAGTGGACTCAGGTGGAAGAACCTGGGCTGAGCAGAGCGTGAGGTTCCAGAGGGGGACCCGCTTGTCTGGTCCAGCACCAACATCCTGCTGTCAGCATCCTGTGGTCAACCCAGGACTTGCTGCCTTGTGAAGCTTCTCCCCAGTCCCATCACCTTCCCTGGCATACATCTCAGAGGCAAGGGGACTGACCAAATGAATCCTGCCTTTCTCTGTCCTCAGTGTCTCCCATCCACAAAATGGGAAGAAAAATGACCCCCGCTGGCTCTCTCGGGAACTGGGGGGTATCAGGTATCTGCAAAGGGTCACAGAACAGCCTTCCCCAGCCTTTTTATTACTAGCATAACCACATCATTATCAATAATGAAACACAAATTAATAATAAATAAACAAACTAATGATAAATAATACATACGTCATGAATAATACATTAATACTACAAGGCTTTTGAGCATCTATTGCTTCTGACAGGAGAATTTGATTAGCTGGCTGGAGATCACAGAATGAGAATATGTCACAAGAGCCTGGAGGTTGGGGCAGGAGACGGAGGCCCAAAAGTAGCAGGAACATCTCCCCACAAAGCCTGCAAAATGTTTGAGGCTTCTGGTGGATCCAAGCTGAGCCAGGGGAGGTGAGAATCAGGAGTCTGAGGGTGAGGACTCCCCTTCTCGATGTTCTTTCATGGCCCAAATTTAGGGTGAAAATCCATGGCTCAATAAGGCAAAAAACAAAGCAAAACAAAAAACCACAAACAAATGAACAAACAAACAAACAAAAAAATCCTTCCAGCCCCAACAGAATTGGATGTTATGGCCAAGGCTAGGCCAGCTGAAGTTATCTGTAGAATTTATTAGTTCAGCCATGGATTCATTCATTCATTCATTCATTAATATGCTTTTAATGTCATCAGTGTGGTCAACAGCATGCTAAGCCCTAATTATACAGTTACTGAGACATGCTTTTGGTTTCCCAAGAACTTACAGTCCATGGTAGTAGGAGACAGATCAGCCACAAAGGGTATCACCATGCAGTGTGTTAGGGTTATAATAGGTGCTCTGAGGGGAGCACTTAACCCCAGCTTAGGGGTGCTGGGCACGGGCTAGATGAAGTAGGGGTGGGTGTCAGGGGGCCTCTACTATAAGTGGTGTCTAAGCTAAGCCCTGAAGGGCATATCAAAACAATGAGAGTAAAGTCATGGCAGGTGTTCTAGGCAGAAGCATGGCAGGTGCACACGCCCAGTAGCCAGAGGAAGTCTAGCATGTTTGGGGAACACTAAGTAATTTAGGATGGCTGACGCTCAGCATACAAATGGCAGGGGGACAAGAGATGAGCTGAGGAGGAGGCAGGCCATGAGTGTAAAGGGAAAGGGTTTGACTTCATCCCCCAGACAAAGAAGGATGTGGATGGGAGTGTGACATCAATACACTAGGCTATAGCATAATCCTCATTTGTCCAGGGCTGCACGGCTCTCTGGGTGCTGTCATATGCAGTGTTTGTGGGATGGCTCGTCTGCTACCTCATTTGTACAGGACACTGGCTGAGCACCTACCACTGGCTGAGCACATACCTTCCCTGTATGGTGCCAAGCATCATACAGGGAACTGGAGATGCACACCGGGTCCCTGACCTTAAGAACATCCCAGTTTTCTGGCAGAGACACACACAAAGAATCATGTGCTACATTACAATCGGTGTGGATGGCTATGATTGAGATGTTTACAAGGGTCTGGGAGCTCAGAACAGGGAGTATCAGACTCACATAAATCCAGGAAGGGGTGATTGTTTCATTGAACCTGGAAGGACATGTACAGATTTCACTAGGTGAACTCAAAGAGGGCCATTTCAGGAAGAGCAAAGAGCACAGGCCAAAGAAGAGCCTGAGGGGGTGTGGAAGGGGTGGTGGATGGGGATTGCACGGTGGCACAGACACGGCAGGAGACTGGTTGAGTTGGAGAGGCTGAGAGAGGGGAGATCATTAGGGGCCCGGTTGGCCATGACAGAGTCTGAACTTGATCCTGAATTGGAAGGCAATGGAGTGGGGAAATTGAATGGCATTAGCCAGAGAGGTGTTGTCATCATATCTGCATTTTAGAGATGTCCCTGAGACCCCAGGTGGTGGTGCCTTTGAGTGCCTGGGCTGGAAGGTAGACATCAGCAAGCTAGCTGAGCAGGGTCCTCGGGAGGAATTTTAGGGGCCCAGACCAAGGCAGGATTGGTGCTGGGCAGACACAGTTTTGAGAGCTTTTTGTGAGGAAGAATTGACCCATCCCAGAGACAGGTGAGCTGTTAAATTCTGTTCTCTCAGAGGCTTTCTTTTCTTAAAAGACCCCTTCCACCGTCTGCCCCACCTCTCAACCTGGTTCCTGGCTGGGAGCACCTGTTAGCCCAGCAAGGAAGGTGTATTTCACAGAACGCTCTGTACACACCTGAAAGATCTGGTGGTAGTAATTGTTTTGTTGTAATAATATTTATTACAATAGTAATTATGCAGCCCAGGGAGCCCAGGGAGGCTGTCATCAGTGCCACGCTATGGTATTTATCTTGATGAGATGGGGTGACGTCCTTTCTTCATGAGTGGTGGTGCATGGAGCTCCTGTTATCACACGGAGATAAATCCCAGCCCCACAGAAAGGGGAGGGTGTCATCGGGAATTTATGTGACCCCAGTTCCCATGCTCTATCCCAGCAGGGTCTTAAATCCAGCTGGTGGAACTGCTGCCACCACCTGACTCTGTCTGCCCCAGGTCACGTCTTGGTGAGTCCAGGCTGATTCTCCCAGGGGAGTGGGGTCCGTGAGACCCTGCATCACTTCTGCACGCCTAGCCACAGAAGGAGATGAGAAGCTGTCCCTGCCTGCCTACAGGGAGCTCCTAGTCTGATGGCAGATACAGCCCTTTGATTCTTCTCTAGCTACTTTACATCAAAAAGTGCGTGAGTGACAAAAACAGGTACTTTTAGACCACAGTAACTGTCCAGAGCTGGGATCAGGGGACTGTATGTCAGGAATATGATAAAACAAATTCATTCATCAAGCCTTGGGGTCTCTTGCAGCCCTGGAAACATTCTCACAGATTCCTGGCCTTCCTAGCATCCTCTGCTGGCTTTGAACTTGGAAATGGCCTCAGCTACCAGTCATCCTACTATCCCTTGTGGAGGTGCTGTGTCCTACTGATCTAGGCTGGCGTCTGACCCTGCTCACTTGGAGCAAGGTTTCCGGTGTACTTCTGGGCACCCAACCCTCTGACTCACCCCTGTTTTTAGCTTGCTTGCCATTGGAGAGCAATGGGCTGGGGGAGGGGGGGATGGGGAAGGGTTGTGTTCTGTGGGAGGGATGGAAAAGGAGTATCAGATTCAGAATCAAAGGGCCGGCCTGTGGGTAACTGAGTGACTCAGTCGGTTAAGTGTCTGCCTTTGCCTTGGGTCTTGATCTCAGGGTCCGCGGATAGGGCCCTGCATCAGGCTCCCTGCTCAGAGGGGAGTCTGCTTCTTCCTCTGGCCCTCCCCGCAACTCGTGCTCGCTCTCTCCCTCTGCCTGCCACTCCCCCTGTGTGTGCTCTTCCTCTCTATGTGTCAGATAAATAATGAATAAAATCTTCAAAAACAAAAAAAACAAAGGGCCAACCTGCTGAGCCTGCTTCTGTGTAATCATGAGGAAGTCATTCTGTATCCCAGAGCCTCTGTCTCCTCACCTGTAAAATGGGGACACTGTCCCACAGGGTTACCATGGTGATCAGTGAGCTAACAATTACAGATATCCTTTGAAAATTGCCAAGCACTTGATCACATGTCTTGGGCTCAGTTTTGGGTTCCTTCAGCACATATTTATGAAATTTCTGCTAAAATGCCAGGAACTGTTCTAGTTTCTGGGGATAAAGTAGTGGTTAAGAAAACACAAAAGTAAGTCAAGGACCTCTGGTGTGAAGTGGTGAAGATCAGCCTCCCTTTATCTCCCACTCATACGACTGTGAGACCTGGACAGAATGTATGGACACCTATTTGGAAAAATCAGAAGCATAAATACTAGCAGGTGGTTTGAACAGTAGAATCTGAAGTGCCCCTGAAAGAACGAGTATGAATAAGTCTGTAAACCAGACTCTCATAAGGTAGTACTTAAAATGTCCAAGATACAAACTAAAATCACTTGACACAGAAAGAATCACGAAAATCTCAATTCACACAGGCAGGCAATCAGCAGGCTCCAGTGACGAGGTGACAACTGTGTTGGAATTATCTGACAAGGACTTTAAAGTAGTTATTATAAAAATGCTTGGACGGGCAATCACAAATAGTCTTGAAACAAATATTAAAATGGAAAGGCTCGGCAAAGAAATAGACGGTATAAAGGAGAACTGAACAGAAACTCCAGAACTAAAAAATACAATAACTGAAATTAAAACCCACCAGATGGACTCAGTAGCAGGACAGAGATGACTGAGGAAAGTCTGTGAACTTGAAATAGATCAATAGAAATTGTCCAGTCTGAGCACCAGGGGAAGAAGTTTGAAATACACACACATGTGCATGCTCAAAGGCTTCGCTCTCATGGAGCTTCCAACCTGGTTGGGTATGGGAGAGGGGGGAAGTAAATATCAGTAGACAATAACCAAATAAATATGTACCAGGATGTAATAAATGTTTAAAAAAGAATAAAGCAGCATAAAGAATAAGAGAAGGACAGGGATACTCTTTTTATGAAGATAGTTGGAAAAGATCTCTCCAAAGAGGTGGCAGTTGAGCCACAGAACTGAGGGATTGAGCCCTGTGGGTGTGGAGGGAAAGACTCTCCTGAGAAGTGGACCAGCAAGTGCAAAGGCCCTGAGGTGGGGATATGCTTTAGTATTTGGGGTTGGGCAGGGTTCATTGTGCATGGGTGGAGGGGATGAGGAAGAATGAGGGGAGATGAAATCAGAGAGGTGGGTGGGACAAAGGTGGGAGCAGGGACACTAGTTGGGAGGCACTACAGTAGACCAGTGACAAATGATGGTGGCTGGGCCCAGAGAGGTAGCCGTGGATGGGTAGAGGGTTGGATTTTGGGTATATTTTATAAAGATGGCAGGCCTTGCAGGTGTTCCCAGAACTAAGGGGGAACATCACTTCCATTCTGGACCTGTTCCTTTGAGTTAGCTGCAGACATCCAAGAGTGAATCAGGCAATGACGTGGTGGCCTATGTTTGGGCCTATGTTCCCTAACCCACCTGCTGCAAGGTACCTGGTTACCAGTGTTGGCAGCAGGGCCACTAGAAGCAAGGGAGACAGGATGCCAGCTCTTCATAGTGTTCCCAGGAGAAGCAGGATGCTGTTCAGAATGCAGCAGTAGCTCTGTCCCCTGACACCAAGCCTGTCACTTCAGCAGTCACCTTACTCAGGTGGACATCCACTGTTTGCCGCTCAGGGGCCCTGCTCTATGGTGGCTCAGCAAGTGGCATCCTCTGTGGACTCTGTTGCCTCTCTTCGTGGCTCTTGCTGCTCGTGGCCTTTGCTCTACACTGTCTGTCTATCTGCTGACCCAGTCAGTGTGTCTTACATCCTTCCATGGTGGCCGCTCACTGCCCGCTGCTGATTTTCTCATTTGGATGAAGTTCTCCTGCCTGACCCCCAGGAGAGACCCCTGGATACCCAAAGGCAGTCCGGGCAGACGGGGACAGAGAGGCAGGTACAGAAGGCACCTGAGTCTATGGAGAGCCCTGGCCAGGGCCACATCACACAAGGCCACAGGGAAGAGTTGCTTGTACGAGGGTCCCCCTGGGAAACCACCCACTCTAACTATGGGACAGTCTAGGGCATGGGCACAGTCCGTCTGTGCTTTCATACAACAGAAACTCTGATTTAGGCATGGTCCGGGCACATCGGTACCACAGCATCTAGATCCAGCTCATGGCCTCCTTACCAGTGAATGTTTGCCAAAGAAATTATTACAAGCCCTTTTCTGTGTCCTAAGTGGGAGGGAGAAAGGGGTATGTTGGGACCTTGGCAGCCTGAGGAGACAGGAAAAATCTTCCTGAGGAAGTGAGATTTCCATTAATCCTTGCAGGTGAACAGCAGCTTCCGAAGCCAAGAGTGAGGGCTTGGGATAGAGGGGACCACCTGTGCTAGGACCCAGCCATGAGAGAGGGGGCTGCTTGTGAGGAGGAGTGGGGGCTGGACAGGGAGCCTGGGCTGGGCATGCACCAGATGTCCCCAAGAGGATTCAAGACGTTTCCCATGGAGCAACTGGAAGCTTTGAAGGCCCCTAAAAAAGCCAGGGGTGTGCAATCTAGAGGAAGCACCCAGGCTGTTGGAAGAGGATGCTGGCAATGCATGAATGGATACAGGAAGTCGAAGCCGGACCACAACCCACAAATTACTTCATTAACCACCAATGTCTGCTGAATCTGTGCAGAGTCAAGCACCAGGGAGGAGATCGGCATTGACTCTACCTGTCCTTGGGTTGGTCAAGGGACGTATAGACCTTCATTGTTGAACTAGGTAGAGAGGTTTTAGCAATGTGCCAGGGCCATCCACGGGCTATGGTGTGATTGTAACTAGGGTGACCACCTTGTTTTGGTTTGCCAGGGACATTTGGTTTGGTGCTGCTGAAAGTCCCTGTCCCAGGAAACCCATCAGTCTGGACAGACAGAAACATCTGGTCAACCCAAACATAACTGCTCTCTCTTTTTCACTGCATCAAGGCAGGCCTGGACCCCTCCCCTGGCAACCCTTGCTGGCCCTCTGAGCTGGACAGGGGGAGAGGGAGAGAAGGGGTGCTGGGATATGACAAGACAGGTTTCCGGACAGAGGAGCTATTTGTCACCAGCTCGTTGGGGTGGGCGCCTGGCTCCTAAATATTGCCTGTGATTTTGCTAAATGTATCTTAACAGGAGTGGTGTAAATGCTGTCAGAGATAGAGGGGGAGAGTGATGGCCCCATTTGGGATAATGAACTGCTTAGTTAAGATGAATCCGGCTCCATTCCTGATCCTGCTTCTTGATACCGTGCTTGGGGGCTTTCATGCAAAAGGCTGATTGGTGGCAAATTTAATGCAGAGAAGGACAGAGCTCTGTCTTTAGCTGGTGGCTGATTAATTGAGAAATTCACTTCTCCGAGGAATGGGGTTGAGTTGTACCAGGAAGGAAGGGGGCAAGATTTGGGCTCAGTTGCCATCCCATGTCATGGGATTGATGGGAGCTGGAAAGCCCTAAAAATCCAGTTTATTCCTGGGAGAGGGAGACTGAGGCCCAAAGAGGGACAGCCTGCCTGAGGTCCCAGAGCCGGTTGGCAGCATAGCTGAGACCAGAACTCAGGTTTCTTGGGCTCTTTCGCCTATGCTCACTGCCTCCTGGCTGGTGGATGAACCCATCTCCCCTGACCCCTGCCTGCTCAGCTGCTCCTTCCCACCAGCCCAGACCTGCGCAGTAGCTAGAAGCAGGGAGGGGAGCAGACAGGTCCTCAGTCCTGCTCAAATCTCTTCTCTAGGGTTTCCTGTCCTCTGCCTTGGGGGAAAGATGCCATGCGGGTCTCCTGGCTCTGATCCCTGGTCATCTCTGACTCTCCTACTCCTTGACCAACTTCCAGATGTCCGACGTCACTCTTCCCACCTCTATCCAGGACCAGATGTCTCAACTGGACAGTGGGACATGGGAAGGAATGGACGTCTGGGAAGCCAGGAAGCACGGTGCCCGCTCACCCTGGTCAGGAGCACCTCCCTATGCGGGCAGGGCTTCACCACCCTGTGATTATTCCCATGTTTGCAATACACCTGGGGAAACTGAGTCCTGTGGCGGACACCTAGCTTGCCCAGGTCATTGCCACGTGGCAGAGCGAGAAACTTGAACCAGATAACTGGCTTCAAATTTGTTGGAGGCACGTGGGTGGGGGGAGCAAAGGAAGTGAGGGAGGAACTTGCAGAGGAAAGTGTTCAGGAGATGATGGGATTCAGTGAAACAGGAGCTGCAGAAATGTTAGTTGGGCCTAAAGGAGAGCTTCCCATGTGTTTTTCTTTTGCAAAAACCTCCTTGGCCACGGACCCTTGCTGTCCCCTCTCCTACGTGTGACTGCGTCTGCGAAGGTGATTTCTCACCTGTGCCCCAGGTGTTGATTGGCGCTGATGCGATCCTCTCCTGGTACATCTATCAGAAAATTGCCTTGTGGCCTGACTCTCCCCTGCCTCCCCTCATGCCTCCCCCCTGTCCCCCTAGCGATCCTCCCTCCAGACCCGAGGCTGCCATGCCCCCGCATCACGCACCTCCTGAGGCTGGTCCTTGCCTCGGATAGGGAGCAACCGCACCCCAAACCTGCTCGGTGACAGCAGCATTCGCGGGGCGGTGGGGGGGGCGGTGGGGGGACACACCACCTACACGTAGGAGAGCTCCAAAAGCGGTCCTTGTCAAATCTCGTTTTCATACTCCGCTGACATTAGTGGAGCTCGCATCCCAGAAGGAGAGGCAGATGTGCAAACAGACAGCCACACGCCAGTGTGACACACGCAGCAAGCACGGTGCTGCACAGGTTGCTGGAAGTGCTGGTGACCAAACGGGAGCCGGGTGCTGGGACCGCTGGAATGTGGTGCGCCTGGGGTGGAGGTTTTAGTCCCTGCATGGTGGCTGGAGCCTTTCCCTCGACTCCCCGGGCCAGCTAGCCTGGGAGCTCTCACCCTGGCCCCCACCCTCCGAGCAGGGGGACCTCGGGAAGCAGAGACAGTCCCTTCCGCCTCGAGTTAGGGACCTGTTCCTAGTGTGTGTTCCAAGGGACTGAGCAAGGCCAGGAGGAGGGGAGGCACATGGACTCAGGGGCCTGCGGTGGGCTGAGTTCCTCCCTCAGCTTTGTACCCTTCCTTCACCCCCAGCCCTGGTTCTACTCCTACAAGATGCTGAGTCAGACAGGATCCAGAGTGTACAATGTTATGAAAAAATGTCCTACCACCCTGGCCCAAACTGAGGGAGGACCCTGAGCACACTCCAGCTTCAGGGCCTTTGCCCATGTGCCTTTCCCCATCTAGAATGCTTTCCCCCTAGATACCTGCATGGCTCACACTTGCCTTTAGGCTGGCCCCCTCAGAGAGGCCTCCTGGGCCACCCAGTCCAGAGCAGCCCCTGCTCTGCTGCTCCGCTGCTCCTGATGCTCTGCCCTGGTTTACTTTCTTCATGGCATGTGTCCCCGCCTGCGGTATTCCCCATCATTCACACATTTGACTGTTGTCCCCTCTTCTGGAACATCAGCTCCTTGAGTGTAGGATTTGCCTGTTTCATCTCTTGTGCCTGGAGGAGTGCCTGGGACTGCCTAGATTCCCAATAAATATTTTTCCACAAATGAAGGCGAGACAGGAAGCGGGAAGGAGAGGAGTCATGGCAGGGGGTTGGTGGCGAGCATGCTTTATTTTGTTCAGTGCTGTGTTGGTAATAGAAATCTCGTTGCCTGAAACATCTATGAGAAGCTCCCTCTGTCTACACGCTCTGGGAAATGCAGGCTTAAGGCATCAGAAGCACCGCACTCATGCACCCACCTTCTAAATCTCCTCTTCGGGGTCCCATGTGTCCCTGCCCCCGCCCCTGCTGTGCCGGGGGCTCTCACCCTGCATGACTCTGAGTCCTGTGCCCTGGACCAGCATCCGCCATAGGTCGGCTACAAGATTTACCCAACGGAGAATGTGTGCTTCCCACCTCCTTCCGGTGGGAGGGAACCTCTTCTGGTCTTGAGCTGTTCGGCCATCTGGCTTGCAGCTTCCAAGGCGAGACCCTCAGGGAGGGCAGCCCCACTGAACAGGTGAGCCCAGGGGTCCGCCCAGGGCTGGGAATGGCCACAGACAGGATCAGGGACTGGACTGCTGCCACAGCCCCCCTAGCAACACCCTGCCTCCTCCCTGGGGTTGGATGTGAAGTGTCTGCCAGCCCTTCCCCTCCCCCTCCTGTCAGGAGACAGGCTATATAGAGCCTAGTGGTCAGAATGGAACAGAAGGTCGGGTATCAGTCCCAGCTCTGCTACTTACAGCTGTGTGATCTTGGTGGGTTACTCTGCCTCTCTGTTTCCCCATGGAAAGTGGGAATAACACTGGTTCCTCTCTCCTGGGGTTGTCGGGACAGGTAAATGAGTGGTTTAGCCCAGGGTCTGCCTCAGAGTAGGTCCCATGGAAATGTGACCGGTTGTTACTATTTCCTGCTTAGGACTGGCTTGCCCAGGGTCTTCTTGGTCATTGGACTTCATCCCACTGAGGACAGTGGGATGTTTGTCATGGCTGGGGACCCAGCTGGGCTTGGGGACTTCCCCGATAGTCCAGACTAGAAAGGTTTCCCTCCCCTTCCACAGCCCCCCACCTTGACCTGCCCACTGAGGGTGACCAGGTCGTGAATCTGTCCCCAAACTGTGCCTGCCTAGAGGACAGAGCAATGCTGGGACCATCCTGCTTCTCGGATCATGGCCCTGCTCACAGCAGGTGGGAGGCTGAACGAATGACGAAAGGAGGGGGCAGAATTGGTCCTTCCAGCTGTTTCCAGTCACTGCTCTCAAGGACCAAGAAGGCTATGTTGAGGCTCCCTGGAGGTGAACCCCTGCCTTACCCCTCACCCTGGCCTGTTGGGACCTGAAGCCTGGTACCACACAAGTCGATTCTGACTTGAGCTTCCAGATTGATCCTGCAGACCTCGATTCTTGGTTTGCCCCCCCCCCGGGAGTGTTGTAACCATTAAGCTCCAGGCAGGGGTCAGGGCCCTGGGCTCGATCCGTTCAGGTTGCTTGCACAATTGAAATCCCCAAACCGATTCTGGCTAGTTTTCTCATTAAGACAATCGGACTGGATTGATCCATTAGATCAATGCATGGACATCAGCCGGCGGGAAGCCAATCAGAGGGACCTGGATGATCAGCCCAAGAATGAGGTCTCCTCCTGAGCAGGAGTGAGCCCGGCCCTCCGGGATGGGGCTGTGGAAGGCAGCAGAGAGGGTCAGAGGTCTCACCAAGCTGGACTTGGGTGTGGGGACAGGAGTGTGCCTCAGGGGGTGGCCACCAGGGGCAGCTAGGGTCAAGACACAGCATCTGGGGCCTGCTGGGGCGTGGACCCCTTCCAAGGGCGTGAGCTCATTGTCATCCCTTTGCCACTGTGGCCTCGGGGGGAACTACCTCTCCCCTTAGGTGAACTACCTCTCTCGTTGGGTGGCACAGTGTGTGACACGGAGATTGGGAGAGCTCCTCGGGGAGCTTTTCCCCTTCCTCAGCAGCAATTTAGTTACAAGGCTCGGAATGGAGGGTTCTGGGCACCTAGAACACTGTTTCCCCATGTGCGTTCTCTGGCACCCTGGCGGCACAGGATGCTGACAAGGCATCAGGGATGGCTAAGAGAAATCCTGGGTTAGATGCATTTCAACAATGTCATTTCCCGTGGGCCTTCGCTGGCTAATTTGAATCAAGATCCCATAAAAGGAGAGAAGGAAGGAGGTATATTGTTTGACCACAGGACTGTTTCTCTGGGATGTCTTGTAGAACCATACGGAGGCATTTTCTCCAGCTGCCAGCAGGTAGTTTGAAGGGAAATTTGATGCCAAGAAGTGTTTCAGGACTGGATGAACCCGCAAGGGCCAGGGAGGTTCTTATGGTGGAGTCGTTGATGAGAGGGAAAAAGAGAGTGATGAGTGGTGTTCAGGCGCTGGGACCCATCCCACGGGCTCCGGGGCAAAGAGCACCCTCCCCACCAAACAGCTGCGCTAGCTCTCTCCAGCCCTGCCCGATCAGCCCAGCCCTTTTGCTCCTCCCATGCCCTCACCTCCTTTCTCCTTTTTCTCATAGGCTACCTGACTGTCAATATTGAGCCTCTCCCACCCGTGGTGGCTGGTGACGCCGTGACCTTGAAGTGTAACTTCAAGACGGATGGTCGCATGCGTGAGATCGTGTGGTACCGGGTAAGTCGCCGAAGCTCTCCCCTCCGCACCGCTGCCAGGGCTGAAGGCAGAGTCCCCAGAGTCCCTCTGGAGTCTTCTGCAGGCGTGGCTATGTCCTCGGTCCCAGCTCTGTGTTGTCCTCTGCCCTCTTCCCAAACCCTTCTCCGAGACTGCTTTGTTCAGGCTTCTCCTCTGTCCTGAGGATCTCTCTCTTTCTGGCCTCCTTGGTGTCCCTGATATGTCCCCGTGTTCAGGAAACCCCAGCGATACCAAGCATGAGGACCCTGTGGGCCCTGGTTTGCTGTGTAACAAGTAAGGAACAATGAAGGCTGGAATTTCAGGCATGAGGCTCTGAGTGACGGCGTCCTGCTTTCTTAAAACCAATTATAGACATAGTCCGCCTTCTAACTCGATTACATGTAGGACTGTCCTGGTGCCTGGCACTCTGAGCTGGGTCTGAGGAGGGCTTCCCACCTGTCCAGGGCCCAGCTGTTGGCAACAGGAGGACCAGCTGTGGGTATGGGACCCAAGTGTTGGCCTTTCCAACCACTGATAGGAACCTTCATGTGTCTGAGCCGGGCACCCCAGCCTGGTATCCCTTGGCCACAAGGGAGTCGGGGCTGGCGGGGCTCAGGAGAAGGTCCAGTTGAAATTGACATTCTTGCAATACCATGCTGAGTTTTGCACAAAGCAAGATGCCGCCATCTTGGGAACGGGCCCGGCAGAGAACTCCCCTCCCGTGCTCTAAAACAGGGTTTGGCAACACTTGTCGGTGAGGTCCAGATAGTAAATATTTTCCTCTCTGGGGGCCGTATGGTCTGTGTCACGACGACTCGGCTCTGCTGCTCTAGTGTGAAAACAACCACAGACAATGTGTCAACAGGAGGCCATGGCGGGGTTCCAATAAATCTTTATTCATGGACCCTTGAATTTCATATCATTTTTATATGTCACAAAATACTCTCCTTTTTTATATTTTCAACCATTCGAAGAAGTAAAAGACCATTCTTGGTTCGTGGGCTCTGCAGAAACAGGCTATAGTCTGACATGGTCCAACGGCCATGGTCTGCCAACCCCCGAGCTAAAACAACACTTGTCTAACTTCTGTCTGCTGCATTGCCCTTTCTGCAGATGAAACCCATAGATGACATAGTTGAGTGGAAGGGCTCGGGATGGAGCGGATAGAGCGAGCAGGTGAGAGGAGCAGAGTACGGAGTGCAGGGCAGTGGGGCATGGGCAGTTGGACGACCAGGCTTCTAGAACTGGTTCCTTTGCTCCTTCACACCACCCCTGCACACACGGGGTGGAGCTCGGAAACCCACGTTAGCGGACCCCCCCAGGGCGCACTCACCATTCAATGCCCTGACCCAGAACTGCGCCCCTGGGTCTCCCCGCTCTCACTCTAGCCTTGCTTGTACCCTCCTATCCTTACCGGTCCTTCTTGCCTTCTTGCTCCTTGATTCCTCATTTGCTGGTTTGTTGGCTGTGACTTGGGCTCCTTTTAACCAAAATCATTGTTCTCCATCTTAGCACTGTAGCCCCTCCCACCTGAAATTGCCTCTAGGATCCCCCCACCCCCCACCCCGAGCCCACCTAAACTCTCCAGGCAGCCTAGGCCCCACAGGTGTGAATCTGACATTGAGCACCCCGCAGGGCCCAGCGTTAGATGCGATTGCCATCCTGGGTAGATCAACAGGCCTAGAGAAAGTCAAGGCATACACTAGACAGTGCCATGAACGCAATCACTAAGAGGCGTATTTACATGATACGGGAGCTACTTGGCTGACACACACTGCGAGTATCTCATTAGCACCTGGCAGAAGGACCAGGCTAAATTATCTGCAGCTCACTGCTAACGAAGGGACTGTCTCTCCCTCCGCCATCCCTAGATGGGATCAAAATGAGGGGAAGCAGAAGATCCTCTCAGCCGGCAAAGAGGAATCCGGAGACCCAATGGGAACAGTTGACGGGGGTGAGGCTTGGGGACAGGGAACTACCAGTGGACACCTCATTGCCTTGCCAGCCCTTGAAGCAACTGTCCCACTCTGGTTTGAAATAGAATTTTGAAAATCTGCCTGCAGAGGGGGCCGCCAGGGTGGGGGCAGTGCCAGCGGCAGGCCCAGGTGTACAAAACCAAAACACAGGGTTCCACCCTGCATCCCCCAACGATGGGGGAGAAGGCTGGGGCAGGACAGAGATGCCCAGCTTTCAGTCCAGACATGGACTCTCCCTCCCTATCTGTACCCCCTATGCTGAGACTCCCCCATCACAACCCCCCACCCTATCTCTCTCTACCCTAGCTTGCCATCACATTGATTGCCTTAAAAATCAGTTGCATCTCTTACGGTGTCAGGCCCTGTGTACTGGGCTATGGTAGGCTGCACTAATTAATTTATTTTACTTCATTTCACATGAATTTGACTGCATGCCTCTGGAGTGGGGAGGGGGTATGCAGATGTATGCAAAACACATGCAAATCACCCACTGGAGCCAAATGTTTGGGCCCTTGTGATTCTGTAGCTGGATTGAGGAAGCAGGCTCAGCTGACTTGGAAGTCTCCTTGGGACCAGGGGAACCTCCCGTGCCCTGTCTGCGCTGGTGCGGATGAGGGCAGAGGCCAGAGGGGAGACTCCAAGGAAGTGTCTCCATGCTGCCAGTTCTCTCTCTGCTGGCTGCCACTCTGGCCTTCCCCCACCAATGGCCTCTTTTCCCAAGGAGCCAGCTGAATGGAGAGAGATAAGAGCTTACCAAGATGGGGGCTGCAGGAGCCAAGGCTCCTTGTGGAGGCAGGGCACGGTTTCTAGACGATGTGGGAGATGCAGCAGTGGGGGCCCCACTCTCCTCTGGTCAGAACCCCCTTCCCACCAGACAAGCCTCTGCATCCCCATTCTCCCACCTCCATCTCCCTGCAGCTGGCCCCCCCAAACAGGGAGCTGTCCAGCACTGTTTGTTTTCTGTACGTCTGTTTGCTTCCCCAGCTTCCTTTGCCCATCCTCCGTGAATGAGCTTACAGAGCCCGGCTTGGAAGGAAATGAATAGATTACACAGGCCCAGCCAGGGCTGTGTCTCCAATCTCTTTAGAAGAGAAAAGCAGGGCATTGTGGGGAGGCCGCCACTGCCCACTCAGCCCAGTGGGTACAAAATGGCCCAAGACGTGTAAAAGCCCAGCAGCCTCCCCTCTGGTCCTAAAGACGTTATCTTAGCAATGGAATCATCCTGAGTTTTCAGCAATGTAATGAATGGATTGGATTCTTTGGGTAGATTGGCAGAGCTGATGAAATTGTCTGAAGCAAAAGGGATCACTCCCTTGGGGTTAACAAGACCTCTGGCTGAGCATTTGAGAAGGTCTCACCATGTGGTTGTCTTAGGGATGGGGTAGGAGGAGGGGAAGGGAGGAGGTGGCCAGGGCCTGCACCTTGGGCACTTTGCCCCACAGTCTGCCCGGTTTGTAGAAGAAAATGCCAAAACTATAGAATAGACTCAAGAAAGCATCTGCAATTAGGAGCCTCTGTGTCTGTGCTATTCAGTATGGCAGCCACTACTAGTCACATTGGCTATTTAAATTTAAATTGAATTAAATCAGATCGAATCAAATTAAAAATCCATGTCTTTAGCCAAGCTAGCCATATTTCAAGAGCTCACTAGCCACATGCGGTTGGTGGCTACCATGTTGGGCAGAGTAAATATGGAACATTCCCATCATCACAGAAGGTTCTATTGGAAAATCCGTTATAGATATTTGCAATTTTTTCAGAGGCCTCTGGAATATTCTGTGATTTCCTGGCAAGGGAATAAGGATGACTGCTCATGGAGCCAGTTTTCTAGGCAAACTTACTCTAACGTGAAGTTCTGAAAAATGAATTGTATTTGTCGTGTATTTGTATTTGCCATCATTAGACTGAGGGAAGGGGCATGGGAGGGATAGGCAGGGCAACCATCATTCTCAGAACACTTCTTTGAAAACTGAGAGATGTCAAGAAGGTTGACAGGCACCCAAGGTCCCAAGGTCCTGGGTATCCTAGTTGTCTGTCAAAGCCCTGTTTACTTTCAGGATGCCTCTCAGCCCTCCTCCCATCTCCCCGTGCTCTCTCTACTGTTGTATGGCTTCCTCTCCCAATTTGAATTTCCCAGATTCGTGCTTTTTCTCTAGAGCTCTGCAGAGGCTAATAGAGCAGGGGTGCAATTCCATACTTGGCCAGTAGGGGATGGTCACCTAAAAAGCAAACTACCCTAGCATTAAAGTCAGGACTTGGTTCTAGAAAACAAGTGATTAACAATATCCTTTACTTAATCATTTCTATTCCATTCGTATCTATAACTGGGGACTCATCCAGTAATGCTACAAATACGAATCCGGGTGACTAATATTATTGATCCTTTACTATGTGCTAGGCACTGGGTCCATAACTGCCTTTGATTCTCACCTTGACATTGTGAGTCTGTTACGCAGGCTCTTCAGATGAAGATACTGAGGCCATCCAAAGAGATCCTCTCTCAGCTTGTGTTGCCTTCCCTGACTTCCGCAGAGTTCTAGACATTCCCCTCCTCCGTGATTCCTCTTTGTGGGTCTATACTCCAGCTCTTCCCACTCTGTGTCAGAACACCTCTTTGTCAACTGAACGGTGAACATCTCAAGCTCAAGGCTGAACCTTTTCCCCACTGTATCCATAATGCCTCGTGCGGAGTCACCTCAGTTAAGTGTTTGTTAAGTGAACAAGTGATGGAGCTATGGGTACAAATGCAGACCGTGTCACATAGCCCACTTGTGTTTCGGGTGGGGTCTGTGTGCGCAGCTGGTAGCATCTATCTGCGGGGGACAGTGGGTCTTTGTATGCTCAAGGGGCTTGGTGGAATGTGGGGAAAATAGGAACATTTCTTATTAGGGAATACTGTCTAAACTCATTTAGTTGGAGGTCACCTGCCCAGCAGGCAAAGCCAAAGGTCTGTTTATATCATAGAAATCCATTAAACAGCCACAGAGAATCATGGGAGCTTAACCTTTCATGGCAGTTTTTATCATCTTTCCTTTGTTTTGTCTTTTTCCTTCACAATTTGTTCCTGAGAGCTGCACTGGGCCCAGGTTCCAAGGCCACAGAAAAGAGAGCCATGGAAGGAGATAGAGAGGGGAGAGATAGAGAGCCGCAGTGATAATGCCCCGCTTTCAGGACCCCTGTATCTCACTTCTTTCACTGGGTGGGGAGCATGTGCCTGGGTGTTTGTTTCATGGTATGGGCGCCTTCTCCGTGATGCTACCTGGCCGGGGCGAGCTTCCACCCAGGGGCTCTTCTCAGTGCCTGTGCAATAGGGCTGTGGCCAGTCTGGCCCAGGAGGCTGGGAAGGATAAGGGGGCTGAGACGTCAGGATACTTGCATATGAGTTCAGGGTGTGTGTCTGGGCAGTGACCTAACCTTTCTGTATTCTAGAATCCTCATGTGGAATTAGGCATGAAAACACCTACATTGTAGGCTTTGAGAGATAACGTCTGCAGCCAACAAACTCAAGGCTTGACTCCTTGTGGCACCTATTCAAAATGGTGGTCATTGTCCTAGCATGTCTCTTCGTGGCTTAAGGGATTGAGGAAAAGAAATTATATACTCAAGTGGAAGGTGTTTTGGGAAGATCCCCAGGAATCGTCGTTAGATTCCTTGAATTCCATCCTCCCTCCTACAGTCCCAAAGCAGACAGGGAGAGACAACCATTTAGAATGGTACATTCTTTGTGTCTCTGCGGTTATGCTGGTGAACTCAACTGGATTTCAATTCTTGGAGATGTCATCACGTAGCTAAGCCATGTCGGTGGATCTTAGCTCTTCTCTCCCTGAAGAAAAGAGTTATTTTGAAATGGTTTTACTGTCATTGGCTCTCGTTTAGTGTAAGCTCTTGACAATGTTTTGTTATCTGAAACCAAAATAGAAAGTGATGATCACAAGAAGACATTATGGTCCAATGATATCATCAAGGATGAGAGGGCAGGTACACTCTTGGTGATGAGTAGAGACCAGGTCTCAGTCCTGGAGAAGTGAGCTGGACCACCTCTCCGGCCTCCTCTGGCTTGGACCCAGGCTGACTGCTCCTTGTTCCTCCCCTGCACCCACGCATCCTGTTCTAACAGCTCCTAAATCTGGAGGAGGGAGGGAGTAAGAAAGACAAGACACATTCTTCACAGAGCCAGGGCCAAGCTGGTCTGAGCTGCCTTGTCCATGGCCTCCCAAAGGGGAGGCTCTCTCTGATGAAGACTGCCCCATGCCTCATCTCACCACCCCCAGTTACAGAAGAGGAAGGACAGTGTGCCAGGGAGAGGGCCTGCCAAAGGACAGCTGATTATAACACATAAAGAGGAAGTAGGAACACATTTTCAAAGCTGCTTCCATTGCACTTATTTCTTCCATTCTCAGGGACAGGTTGAATCCAACCCAGACCCTTTTCATAGGGCTCCTCCTTCTGGGGGTGGAGTGGTGGAGAAACCCGGATGCTCCCCCTAGAGGTCAGAGTGTGAATTGCAGTTATTGCAGCCCCAATCCCTGGTCTTTAATGGTGGTTTGGCGGTAAAGGGTCAGGAGCTGTCCACTCCAGCTGCTCCGTAGAATTTCCAGAGGGACCTGTAAAAATATGCCATTGGCTGAGATTTGGGGCCTGAGTTCATTTTACTTTGAACCAGTTCCCAGGTGACCCTAATGCACTTGGCCTAGCTAGGGACCCTGTTCTGGTGCATGGGAAAGTGACGGAAGCTGGGTGCTCCATTCACTCGGTCAAGATTAATTGATCCAGCATGTAGTTACGGAGCAGGATGGTTCTAGGCACTGGGTGTGCATCAGGGAACAGGACACCAAGATCCTGAACTCCTGTAGCTGAGCTTGGGGGAGGAGGTAAAAAGAGAAACAAACAGGAAAAATACCAGACAAAGATAAGAGCAGTGCATAGAATTGAAATAGTCTGGTGGGGTGGAAAGGGGTTGCGTGGTCAGGAAAAGACTCGTTTGAGCTGAGACTTCAAAGGCAACAAGGAATCCGTCTTGCCGGGGAAGGAGATGGAACATTCCAAGCAGAGAGAGGAGCACATTGCAATGGAGCTGTTCTGGGAACAAGTTTCGCATGTTCAAAGAACAGAAAGGAAGTCCACCTGCGGGGCTGGAATGCAGCCAGTTGTGGGGAGTTCAGAGATGAGGGGAGACAGACAGACAAGCAGGACCCTTCCTGCCAGGCCTGGTGTTCCAGGGCACGGGGTCTGGAGTTTTTCCAAGGGCAGCTTTGGAGGGTTTGGAGCAGGGGAGTAATGGGATCTGGTTCACTTTATTAAAAGGTCACTTGTGGGTAGAGGATGGAGTGGAGGGGAGGCAAGACTGAAGTCAGAGGGACTGCGTGGAGGTTGGTCCAGCAGTAACAGGCAAGGGGGTGGCAGCGGCTGGGGTAAG
Organism: Taxidea taxus jeffersonii; assembly: GCA_003697995.1. NCBI lineage: Eukaryota > Metazoa > Chordata > Mammalia > Carnivora > Mustelidae > Taxidea > Taxidea taxus. The sequence continues at coordinate 20,661 of RCUC01154289.1, forward strand.
AGCTAGGATGGTGGCCTTGGAGTTGGTGGGAAGGAAAGAAGTCCTGCCGTGACCTACAGGTGGTCTCTAACGGGCTTGCTCATGTGCTGACAGGAGGAAGGAAAGGAGGATTCAGGGGGGATGCAGGAGCTAGGTGTGGGGGATGGTGCTATTTCCTGAGACTGGGAGGACAGGGGGAAGGAGAGGGCTGGCAGGGATTCCCCATCACCTGGGTTAAGTTCCCAGGGCCTCTAAGACATGGGGATGGAGTTGTCAAAGCAGCCGCTGAGGCGACAAGTCAGGGGTTCTGGACTGAGATCAGGACTGGAGATTTATACCTGGGGGCCTCAGACAGGGCTGGTGGGCCTGGGCAGGAGGACGGGGGGAGGGGTGGGAGAAGAGCACCCAGTGCTGGCCCCTGGGGCCCTCAAAACTTAGAGATAGAAAAGTAGACCAGGGGAGAGGCTGAAAAGGAGCAGCTGGCAGGTCTGACGAAAGCCCGGTGCAGGGGTTTCAGTCCCAAAGGAGAAGAGCCAGCTGTGTCCAGTGCTGCGACAAGATGACTTAGGCCGAGACACATGGAGCCCACTGGGGACCTGGACAAGAGCAGCCTCCTTGGGATGAGTGGGGCAGAAGCCCGTCTGGAAGAGGCTGAAGGCTACACAGAGGCTGGCAGTGGTGTGGCCTTGAGGTTTCAGCTGTTCAGGGAATTTGACCTTGATCTTCCGGACAAACCTTTGCCGTAACATAAGAGTAAGACTCCGTTTCTTCTGTTGGGTCCCTCTCCATGTGTATGTCTTTCGTAAGCTACCAGCTACACTGTCTATTCCGAACTCGCCCAGCCTTTCAGCCCAGACCGGGTGACAGCCTTGCTCTCCTCCTGGAGAATGGGAAAGTGGCTGCCCAGGGAGTTTGGGGATCCCAGAGTAACTCTGCAGTCCCTGTGGTATTGGGAGGAGAGATCCCAGCTGTACCGTCAGATTAACTCAGCGGCCTTTAGACGAAAGCCATTCACACAACCTCCCTGGCAAGCTCCTGGCAGAGCATGGTACTTGGGACCAAGACTGAAAGAGCCAGGTGGATGCCTTGCCCCCAGGGGAGAGATTCCAGGCCAGCCAGGCTTCAGCACGTTGTAAAGATCTGTTTTTCTCATCTGGCCAACGGGCTTGATTGCCCTCTCCCAGGCATCTTACAGGGATTTGTGGAAACAGAGGAGATGCCCTGCAGACAAGCTGCTTCCTTCACCCACAGAGCAAGGACAAAGGCCTTGCTTAGCTTACTAAATCCTCTCTGTAAGCCTGGCCAGACTTCCTTCACCAAGCTGGAGCTCCCGCAAGTTCCTTAGCACTTTGTACGGACTTCCATTAGAGATGTGTCACCTGGTATCCTAGTTACGCATCTCGTTTTTGTGTCCGCCGCTGAGTTTTATCTGTTTCTCCAGTACGTGCCATGGTGCTGGCCGAGCCTGGGGCCATGGTCCTTACATGGGATCTTTGGATCCCTCCAGAGTAGTTTAATAAGCTTCTGGACCCCAGAAAGTGTGCCCAAAATGTTGTACGTGAATCTGGTTGGGGAGAGAAGGGGCCAAGTATTCTCAGAGGGGTCTGTGATGTTCCCCTGAAAAGCCCCAGAAGAGCAGGTGTCCAGGTGCTCGAGAGAATGAAACATGCAGGGTCTCCACCCTCGGGTCACCCACGGCCACATTCAGCATGGATCTAGGAGACCAAGGGGCTGCAAGGCTGAGTTAAAGAGCCCATGACCTGTGAGCTCTCCAGGGACCTGGTGGGAAAACTGTGCTGTAGGCAGCCTCACATGGGAAGAACGTTGGGCGGTTGAACTCAGCCCAGACACCGCAGGACAGTCAGTCTGGGTGTGTGCACAGATGCCCTTGGGTAGAAGAGGGAGAAAAGAAGCGAGGGGGAAAAAAAAAAAGGAAAGGCTTTGGCAATATGTCACCATTCTCCCTGGCACAAGGTGGGC
>ML107778.1:1268-22146 GCA_003697995.1 Taxidea taxus jeffersonii
AAATACAGGGTGCCTGGGTGGCTCAGTGGGTTAAGCCTCTGCCTTCGGCTCAGGTCATGATCTCGGGGTCGTGGGCTCGAGCCCCGCATTGGGCTCTCTGCTCTGCGGACAGCCTGCTTCCTCCTCTCTCTCTGCCTGCCTCTGCCTGCTTGTGATGCCTGTCTGTCAAATAAATAAATAAATAAAATCTTTTTATTTTAAGATTTTATTTATTTATTTGATAGAGATCACAAGTAGGCAGAGAGAGAGAGAGGAGGAAGCAGGCTGTCCGCAGAGCAGAGAGCCCGATGCGGGGCTCGATCCCATGACCCCGGGATCATGACCCGAGCCGAAGGCAGCGGCTTTAACCCCCTGAGCCACCCAGGCGCCCCAATAAATAAAATCTTTAAAAAAAGAGAGAGAAGAAATTAGAAACGGAGAGTTTGTAAACCAAAATGTTTTAGTCTTGGTTTGCCCGTCACATGCCGACGCTGTCCTACGTACTTGGGATAGAACAAAACAGAGAGATGTCTGTAATTCGAACTCAGGACTGGTCGGATCAGCTCTTCCTCACCCGCCATCTTGGGAGGCAGAGCGGAGCCTGGAACTTTCATCCCTGTCCTTGGTCCCCAGCCTGGGAGGTGCCCGGGGGACAACTGAGGAGGAGGTGGCGGGCTCTCACTCTCCGAAGCCCCGGGTGCCGCCCTCTGCAGGTGGGACAGGGTGGGCGAGCGTGGAGGAAGGGGCCCAAGATGAGACAAAACCAAGATGGTGGAACCACCTTAGCAGTTCCTGGTGGGACAGACATGCCTCAGGAAGTGGGCACAGGCCCCGCTATCTTGATGAGGCTGCCTATGGGCTGCCGCGTCCAGAGTCTGATCCCGGTCTGCGTCCAGGTCACACGGTCACCCATGGTCACCCCCCAGCTCTCTTGTCACTCAGCCTGTGCGCAGGTTCCTTCCTCGGGCCACGTCCAGGCTCTTAAGCCTGGTGAGGCCCACAGTCCCTTGCCCCCTCTCCTCTTTGTTGCGATCAGGCCAGCTTTCTGTCAGCAGTCAGCCCCTTCCAGAAGCTTCCCCAGACCCTGCCCGTCCTTGCTGTGCTCGTACCTCAGCGGGAGCCCTCGTGGCCTCCACGTGAGCCGCCACGGCTTGGCCTGCCTTCTGCAATGATGCTGTTTCATCCGCGGGGCCCACGGGCCGGCCTGGCCTAGTGCTTGGTGGCTGTTGGTGAGTGTGTGCACCCGAGAGGAATCACTGGCGGCCCGGGAGGGCCAAGTAGGGGCATCTGCCTGGAGGACGGGAGGCTCGGGCTGGCCCCGGTGGCACCCCAGAACGGTGTGCGGTTAAAGCGCACCTGGATGAGGGAAGCTCGGAGGACAGGTGGGGAAGGTCCCAGAAGCGGAGCATCCTTGCGAGGAAAGGCTGTGTCACAGCACCTCCTCGACGCCAGGCATGGTGACGCCGCTAGACAAGGTCAGAGGTGTGACGAGTCCAGTGACTTGCTTCAGGTCACTTTGAATGCCATTAGACTGTCTTCCCTCTTTATTTTTTAGATTTTATTTATTTGACAGAGAGAGATCACAAGTAGGCAGAGAGAGGAGGAAGCAGACTCCCCGCTGAGCAGAGAGCCCCATGCGGGGCTCGATCCCAGCAGCCTGGGATCATGACCTGAGCAGAAGGCAGAGGCCCCAACCCACTGAGCCACGCAGGCGCCCCAAAGATTTAACAACCGTTTGATGTTGACCTAAGTTCAGTTGGTTTTTGCATATTGATCTCCTCGTTCATGTCGTTCATGTCTTGCCTCTCATTCCATTTTCGCTGCTTCTTTGCTGGTTGCCTCCAACTGGAATCTGTGAGCTGCCCTCACCTCTTCCAGTCTGCCCTCCTCAGCCGGATGGGACTAGTTCTGGAAGGTGTGAAGCAACTCTGGGTTTTGAGGCTCCCTATGTCCCTGTGTCAGGAGCTCCTCACCCACTGTGCTGAGCATCCATCTTCATGGTGGTCCAGGCTCCAAACGTGGTCACCGGGGGATGCTTCCAGATACATGGTTCGCCTGGAGCGCTCAGCAACTCCGCAGGGAAACCACGCAGAGCTCCTCTGTGGATCCCCTCCCGCGTCAAACAACCTCCAGCATTCGCACTGGACCCAGGAAAACACAGAAAACGCCCCCTCCACCCTTCCTGGCATTCCTTTTAGTGTGAAAACCTCACTTCCTCCCGGCTGGTCCCATATTTCCCGGAGCAGCGGAACACCAGAAAGACGGTTTCGGAGGTAAATTTGGAATCCAACACAGATCCTGAGAGGTTTTTTCTTTTCTTGCTGAGAGGATTTTAAAGATCAAATGGCATTACCATTCACTGGCAACTCAGTGGCTCTAGGGAGCCAGGGGCCCAACCTGCCCCAGGACACACAATTCGGGGGTTCTCTCCTGGCCCGTCCACCTGGTCTGGTCATGGTTAGCCTCCCAATCCTGCACGGACCTGCTACCACCCATTTCCCAGAAACGCAATTTTAGGACTGGCCATGGCTCCCCAGCTCCCACAGGGGAAGCCTCCCCACTAGAGCTCCCCGTCCCCGCTGGCCGCTCACAGGGGTCAGCGACCACCGCCCGGCACGTCTTGCCTGAGGCTCAATAAAGAACCAACCTAAGAGGATTTCGGGTGGGAGGCCCTAAGCAGATTTGGTGAAGAACTCAGATACCTGTAAGGCTGAGGTATTAAGGAGCTATATTTAGGACATAAAGGTTTAACAAGTACAAAAAAGCTGGACATAAAGTCCTGAGAAAGGAACAGTCCGCGAGGAAAGGAGACACAGCACAGGGAGATCGCCACGTTGTGTCATGCTCCCGTCCCTGCGCCCCCCGGGCCCCCAGCTCAGTGTGCACAGGGCGGGTGGGCAAGACCTCAGGCCCTCGCGGTACCCACCCCCCTCTCAGTCTCCTCATAAGCAACGAGGGTTTTAACTCTGGTTCTCCCCTCTGGGGTGCCCACTCCCCCCAACTCCGTTCCCCCAGAAAAAACACGTTCACAGAGCGTTCTTTAATTTGTTTGTATTTGTTACAACCTTAAAGTGGAACGTGACTCGAGCGCTGCATTTCCGCTCGCAGAGCCTGCGGAGCCACTTCTCCAACAGCTTCACCACACGCCTCAGTAGGCTGAGAGGTCGCTGCTCCGAACCAGCTGCTCTTCGGCAAACAAGCCCTACCCACGTCACTCCCGGCGGCCGGCTCGGCTCAACGACTAGTTTCTAGAGGCCTGGTACATGCAGCTCGTAACTACGGGGGACAGAAGACTGGAAAAGTAGATCCTAGAGGGTGAGAGTTGTCTTAACCAACATTTCTCTTTAAAACGTCAGGGCACAGCTCGGAACACTTCAGCGACACACACGTCTGGTCTTACTAAGGGATCCGCTCGGCAGCTGAACGCTTCAGACGCGCTGACGCTCGGTCGCGCACAGCTCACGACGCAGGGCAGCTTGTCCGGCTACGACGAGCCAGCGTGGGACTAGGGAGGAAAACTAGCGGGGCTTTAGCTCCTACACGTCACAGTATCACACTCAAACAGAAAGAAATCTTATCTTCCCCTTAAGCAGTTATTGTCATGCCATACAGATTCTTAAAATGTTAACAAAAATAAAGAAAAACATCCTTGAAAATATATCATCAGAGGGAATGAAGATAAAGTGTCGAACACGCGTCCAAGTCATTCTCGCGGCGCCTAGTCAACCTCCTCCATGCGCGACGTGTCGTCGTCACCTTCCAGGGGCGGCATCTCCTCGCTCACCGCGGTGCTGCTGTCGTCGGCGGTGGGGTCGTCTTCATCGATACCTGTTCGGAAAGAAACCCCTCCTGCCCTTAGGTTTCTCGAAGCCAGCTGGTCATCAGCCCCGTCCGCTGGTCTGCACCCACTCGGACCCACCCTGACCCACTTCTAAAGGCCGAACCATCAGTCGGGGCCGAGAGCACTTTCGTTTTTCAGCCCTTCTGACCAAAGGGTCTGTTCTCTTTAAAAGAGGAGCCTGTAAGGTTACCCAAGCCGGAGGGGCCACCCCCAACGTCGCCCGCCGATGGGGCTGAAGGTCCCGCCGGGCCCACACCACACCCTGTCTCTTTGCTGAGGCCGTGGCGCCTGGGGGAGCTTACCGAGACCGAGCTTGATCATCCTGTAGATCCTGTTAGCATGTGTCTGCGGATCCTCCAGACTGAAGCCGGAGGACAGGAGCGCCGTCTCGTAGAGCAGGATGACCAGGTCTTTCACAGACTTGTCGTTCTTGTCGGCCTCGGCCTTCTGCCGTAGGGTCTCGATGATGGAGTGGTCGGGGTTGATCTCCAGGTGCTTCTTCGCGGCCATGTAGCCCATGGTCGAGTTATCTCTCAAGGCCTGGGCCTTCATGATTCTCTCCATGTTTGCCGTCCAGCCGTACGTGCTTGTCACAATGCAGCACGGGGAGGTCACCAATCGATTTGACACGACCACCTGCAATCGGAGCATGAAGAAAGCAACGCACCTAGGAGGCCCCCGCTATGCTAATTTTCCCGGCTGCACCGCCAGCTGGATGGTAAAATGAAACCCGAGGACTCCAAGGGCTGCATATTCACGAGTTGGAACCACCAGCGGCACATTCAAGTATTCAGAGCTTTCTTCCTGCACCTTCCAACTCCCCCCGGGTCTTCAGCGACCTTAAAAGTTTTCTCTATGTAGGAAATGCCAATTTTCCACTCGTAAAGTTCAGAAAACACCAGGAGAGGAAGGGCCCACCCCTCCAGGCCCTCTACAAAGCCCATCACCAGGGGACCGAGGCAGCCAGGGGCACCGCGCTCACAAACCTTTTCTACTTTTTTCTCCAAGATGTCCTTCATGATCTTGCACAGATTTTCAAACTTTGTCTTTTTCTCTTCCTGTTTCTTTTTCTCTTCTTCATCTTCCGGAAGCTCCAGGCCCTCTTTGGTCACAGACACCAGCGTCTTCCCTTCAAACTCCTTGAGCTGCTGGACGCAGTACTCGTCAATGGGCTCGATCATGTAGATCACTTCCAGGCCGTGCTTCCGGAGCCGCTCCACGAACGCCGAGTTCGCTACCTGGTCCTTGGTCTCGCCTGAGGAGTGGACAGAACTTACCTTTAACAGGAAAGGACTTTATCTTGCTTTTGACTTTGGTAAGTCGAGTCAGATCTAAGCACAGACACAGCCCAGCCCACGTGGTCTTGCCTGGCTTCGTCCCTGGGAGCTGACCTGTAGAGCCCCGTGCAGCACACACACTCAGGAGCTCCAGGTTGCGAGACGGTGCCTGTGCACCTTCCGTCCTTACCGGTGATGTAATAGATGTGCTTCTGGTTCTCCTTCATTCTGGTGCAGTAGTCCTTGAGAGAGACCATCTCGTCACCGGAGGCGGACGTGTAATAGCGCAACAGCTCAGAGAGCTTCTTCCGATTCTGAGAGTCCTCGTGTATCCCCAGCTGAAAGAAAACGTGACCTCTGAACTCTCTGCATTAAAAAAAAAAAAATCCTAAAATTTGACAAACCACAACGACCACTACTGCGGAGCATGAAATGTGTTCACACCGACCTTGATGTTTTTTGAGAATTGCTCATAAAACTTTTTGTAGTTTTCTTTGTCTTCGGCCAGTTCGGTGAAGAGTTCTAAGCACTTTTTGACCAAGTTCTTTCTGATAACCTTTAAAATTTTGCTTTGCTGCAGCATCTCACGAGAAATATTTAGCGGAAGATCCTCAGAGTCCACCACACCTCTGATGAAATCTGGAAAAATACGAACAAATGCCCTCAAAAAGTCACCCCCAAAGAGATAATCCACAAACAAGTAAACCCAAGGAACCAAAGATCATCTCCTGCCCCTCGTGGGGTTCTTTTTTAAAAAAGATTTTATTTACTTGACAGAGAAATCGTAAGTAAGCAGAGAGACAAGCGGGGGGACCGACGGACCAGGCTCCCTGCTGAGCAGAGCCTGATGCGGGGCTTGATCCCAGGACCCTGAGATCCTGACCTGAGCAGAAGGCAGAGGCTCAACCCACTGAGCCACCCAGGCACCCCACCCCCCCACATGCATTCTTGAATCCACCGTGCGGAGCAGACTAGGCACTAGCTGGGCTCGAGCCTCACACCGCCCACACTTACTCAGATACTCTGGGATGAGCTCCTCACAGTTATCCATGATGAAAACTCTGCGAACATACAACTTAATGTTGTTCTTTTTCTTTCTGTTCTCGAATAGGTCAAAGGGAGCACGTCTTGGCACAAAAAGAAGAGCTCGGAACTCCAACTGCCCTTCCACTGAAAAGTGCTGTAAGAAAGCACACAGCGAACCACCATCAAGGGCAAAGCAAGGCGCCCTCCGCTTAGTCACAGAACCCAAGGCGCTCTTGGGTGGAGAGGACAAGGGCTGGGACAGAGCCCTGGGCAGCAACCCGCACCCCGACCGCGTCAGACAACCTGCGCGGACACTGGGCACTCACCTTCACTGCCAAGTGATCTTCCCAATCATTGGTCAAACTCTTGTAAAACTCTCCATATTCTTCGTTGGTAATATCGTCAGGGTTCCTGGTCCAAATAGGCTTTGTCTTGTTCAATTCTTCCTGATCAATGTACTTCTCCTTGATCTTCTTTTTCTTCTTCTTGTCACCATCCTTCTTCTCCTCCTCTTCCTCATCAGAACCAACATCTTCTATCTCAGGTTTGTCATCAGACTCCTTCTCTTCCTTTTCTTTTTCCTCCTCTTTCTCTTCCTTTTCTTCAGCCTCATCATCGCTCACCTCTTTATCACGTTCCTTCTCCACCTTCAAAATAAGATGCAAAACCATGTCACCTCCACATTCTGGAACTGAAGGAACATTCTGGAGTGAGTACACTTAACGCCTAAGTGTAAGACTCAAAGACACATTTATCAGCCGAAACACTTCTGATCAGTATCTCACGTGATCTGCCCAAGTAACCAGCCTGGGTCCGTGGAGAGGGAGACGGAACTTCAGAAAGTCCCTCCAGTGCAAGTTTGGATCTTTCCCTCATCAACAGACCCAGGCACCAAGAACTTGCGGTCACCCGCGGGGACACTCACGAACAGAGTGATGGGGTAGCCGATGAACTGGGAGTGCTTCTTCACAATCTCCTTTATTCTTCTCTCCTCCAGGTACTCGGTCTGGTCTTCTTTCAGATGCAGGATAACCTTCGTTCCCCGACCCATAGGTTCGCCTGTGCAGAGAAAAAGGACTCGATTTCAATCCGAGTGGGCAAACGAAGCCGTTGGGAAAACAAAACCCAAACCCCTCACAATTGTTCTCCACGCCACACCCAACGGCTTTGAGCAACTTAACCACGTGGGCTTTGCTCGTACTGCGGAAGGAGAATCCTGGGCAGTTAACTGCCTACCCAGAATCAGGAACTGAAGGGCATATCACGTGCTTCTTTGGACTGCACAGCATCTTCCCGGCCGCCAGCCTACAGCACCCGGCCCTCCCCCAACGACGCCGGGGCCAGGAAAGCCGCCCACCGGGTGCCCACCTGTGTCGGTGCGGACGGTGAACGAGCCCCCTGCGGACGACTCCCAGGCGTACTGCTCGTCGTCGTTGTGCTTGGTGATCACAGTCACCTTCTCGGCCACCAAGTAGGCAGAATAGAACCCGACACCGAACTGGCCAATCATAGAGATATCTGCACCAGCCTGCAGAGCTTCCATGAACGCTTTGGTCCCGGACTTTGCGATGGTGCCCAGGTTGTTGATCAGGTCGGCCTTGGTCATGCCGATCCCGGTATCCACGATGGTGAGGGTCCGGTCCTGCTTGTTCGGAATGAGGTTAATGTGCAGCTCCTTCCCCGAGTCGAGCTTGCTGGGGTCGGTCAGGCTCTCGTATCGGATTTTGTCCAGGGCCTGTTGGCAGAGCACGGGCCGGTGGGCCGAGCGCCCGGGGGAGGGGTGCCCGCCCGCCCAGCCGGCCGCCGCGCCGCGCACTCACGTCCGACGAGTTGGAGATCAGCTCCCGGAGGAAGATCTCCTTGTTCGAGTAGAAGGTGTTGATGATCAGCGACATCAACTGCGCGATCTCCGCCTGGAAGGCGAACGTCTCCACCTCCTCCTCCTCCATCGGCTGGTCTTGGGTCTGGGTTTCCTCGGGCATCTGCAGGGCCGCGGAGCCGGTTACCCGGTTACGGGCCGCCCCCGCCCGCTCCTCCGGGAGGCCCGCGCTCGCCGCCCGAGCCGGGGCCGCCGACAAAGGATGACCTCATTTCCAGCTGCGACAACGAGGGCCGTGCGCACGCCGCCGCCACCGGGCGCCACACGCCCTCGGGGCCCCCGCCCGGAGCCGGAGGCCCCCCCAGCCCCCGGAGCCGTAACCCGGAGTCCCGGGGCCCCCGCCGACCCGGGCGCACCCTCCCTTTCCCGCGAGCGGGGGCCGGGGGCGCAGCAGGCCCGAGGCCTCCGCCTGCGAGAACGGCCGCGCCGCAAACCCCCGGCCTCCGGGGGGCCCGCCCCGAGCCCGCCGCCCTCGACCCCCGCCGCCCCCCCAGAGACCCCCTCAACCGCCCCTCACCTTGGCTAAAGGACCGCACGGGCTCCGAGAGGACGCAGCACCGGGACGCAGGAGCAACTGGCGCGCCGCCCCCGCGCTTCCCTTATATAGACGCGGGCCCGCCCGGCGCGCGGCGCCTTTTCCAGAAGCCTCCCGAACCTTCCGGAAGAACCCTCCCCAACCGCCGCCGCGGCGACGCGCCTGCGCCTGCGCCCTGGCCGCGGCCCCGCCCCTCTCCCGGGCGCGCGCGGGCCCGCCCCGAGCGCCCCACCCCCAACGGCCGCCGCGCGCGTCCCCGCGCCGCTCTCAGTGCGCCGGCGCGGCCCGGAACTCTCGCGAAGGTCTCGCGCCTTCCGGAGCCACCCCCCCCCCGCGGCGCGCGCCGCGGCGCCGCTCCCCCCACCCGGTGCCGGCACCGCCCGGTCCCCTCCCCGGCCCGGCGCAGGCGCGGGCTCTCCTTGCTCGAGCAAGTCCGCCGGGGCAGCTCAGTAGCTCCCGCGGCGTCCCGGGGCTGTACGGGCTTCGGGGCCGCGGCACTTGCGTACCGTCGGGGGCTGCGCCCCTGCTGGGGCCGGGCTCGGGGGTCCCAGCGAGGGAGCGGGCGCCCCCGTGTGTAGGCCCGGGCCAGCGACCGGAGGCTCTGCGCCGCGCCGGGGGGCTCGGGGCCCTGGAGTGCGCGCAGCCGGTGCGGCGGGGGAGCGGAGGGAGCCCCAGCCGCGGGGGCGTTTGGGGACGGGGTCTGGGCGCAGGGGTGAGGTCTCGAGCGCAAGACCAGGACGGAGGGGCGGGCGGCGTCGGTGCCACGTGGTGCGGTATCGAAGCCGGGGGCCGGGACCTGTGCGGGCAGGGAAGGGCTCTGGTGCCGGGGGCAGAGCGAGCTTCTCCGCACGTCGGGGGCTGAGGAGGAGCGCCCGGGGCCGGGGCCTGCTGCTGCCAAGCTCGGGAGCGCGAGGGGAACCGGCGCGTCCTGAAGGAGCGCCCCGCCCGCCCGCCCGTGGTGGCCGCCGCCGCACCTCGCTGCTTCCCGGAAGCCTGGGAACTGGCGGGGCTGCTTTGTTCGGGCGCCCGCTTCCCCTCCTCTGTGCCTGCCCCTGCCCCCCTGTGACCTCTGTCTGTCCAATAAAATCCTAAAAAGAAAAGAAGTGCTTTGTTCGTCGACATTGCCGAGACCCTGTGAGCTGAGGGACACTCGGGTCTTGCAGGGTTGTGATCTCTGGAAATGAACGGGTTTTCTCCCTTTGGCTTTAGGGCAGCCAGGAGTGCCTGAGGAATGGGACGTGCGTCCCGTGGGTGGGGGGAGCTGTGGGATGTGGGCTTCTGCTTTGTCCTCCGCTTGCTCTTTTACCTCATCATTGGGATGAGCGCACCTTAGGGGCCTGATCGCACGCCGGCCGTCCAGTCCTGAGGGTGGGACTGAGGAGCGCCAGGAGGGGACGGAGGGTCATCCCTGCCTCTCGCCGTTGCCAGGCAATCTCCAAAGGTTTCTGCCCTGCTCAGGTCAGGGGCTGGTTCTTTCCTTAGGCTGCACTGGGCCCAAGGGAAAGTGTTGAAACGGACCCTTACAGAGGCCTGAATTCTCCAAACCCCTGCGCCATCCTTTGGGGGGTTTCTACCTGCTGTGCATGTGCAAACGGTTTAGGAGAATTTATGCTTCATTACATGTAACACCCCGTGCTCATCACAAGGGCCCTCCTTAATGCCCATCACCTCTACCTGCCCTTGGTCTGCCTTAAACCGTGTCCTTCACACTAGCCTGCAATTCCAGGATTAACTAATGCGTGCCCGCCCGGTACACCCACCACAATTTTGTAAAGCCCGTCCTCTTTATTGCCTAGTTTACGTAATTTGAGGTCTCCAACGAAGTATCTAGTTCACCCTTTGGGGGAATAACTTGCCAAAAGCCAATTTCCAGCTGGGAACGCCAAAAGTATTTTGAACAATGGCATATGAGAGTCCTGAGAAGCTTGGAGGGGAGTGGACCTTAGCCTCCACCCTTGTCACCACCAGGTCTGAGGACCCCCCAGCTGGAGCCCCTCAGGTCACTGTGAACCCAGCCAGGCCCCAGACTCCTTTGTCTCTACCTCCTCCCACTATTGGTCCTCCTCCAGCTCCTCCCAACACACCAGCCGCCCCCCCCCCCCCCCGCCCCACCCCAGGGAACAATCTGGAAGCTCCTTATGTTGTAAACAAACCTGTCTGAACCCTTCCTCCACGCTCGTCTGTGGGGGAACCCCGCTTTTCCAGGAACAGGGTTTTCACACTGGGGCTTGGGACCCATTTAGGCCTGTGTGAAATTAACACGGGGCTTCTTAACTGGCTTTAAAATAGGAAAAATAGGGGCGCCTGGGTGACTCAGTGGGTTAAAGCCTCTGCCTTCGGCTTGGGTCATGATCCCAGGGTCCTGGGATTGAGCCCCACATAGGGCTCTCTGTGCTACAGAGAGCCTGCTTCCTCCTCTCTCTCTGCCTACTTGTGATCTCTGTCAAAAAAAAAAAAAAAAAAAAAAAAAAAAATCTTTAAAATAGGAAAAATAGAGTGGAAACTTCCAGCCACATGGTCAGGGGAAGTGGGCGTTATGCATTTGCTAGGGCACCTCCTAAAATGTAATTCTACCCCCAGCTGTACCTGGGAATTCTCCCCTGGGTTTTCCCTGCAACCTGGGCTAGGGGAGGCGGGAGTCAGGGGGAAGGGGGCGAGGTTGGGAGGAGGAGGGGAAATGTGCTGGCGCTCCATCCCACAATGCGCTGTGAGATCTGATCCACATGCGCCCTGCAGTGCCCTCCTGCTCTCCTGACCTGGAGGCCTGACCGCTTCTTCCTTTCTACCCAACACCTGTCAAGGCCCTGGAAGTTTAGGATCTCTTGCAGGTGGGTCATTCAAAGCCCCAGCAGTGATCTGCTCTGCAGAACTTGCCCCAAGGCCCCTCCTGGAATCCCGGCTTCCCAGCCCGTCCGGACATTAACAACCTTCTCTCCCTCCACAGCCTCCTGGCCTTTCAGGTCTCTCCCACCTGCCTTAGTTATAAATACCAGAACTTTCTGGTCCTGCTCCCCCCTGACCTCTGGATAACGTTCCCCACTAACCACCTTTGCCTCTGTTCCATCACCAGCTTGCTGGGGCTCTCCCGCCTGCTGGTTGCTCCTCTGTCTCTGCAGATTTGCCCCCTCTTGGGCCTTTCTGTGGAGCTCCTGGAAAGATATCTCTGTGTATCTTTGTGTATCTCATGCTTTGGGCACAGAAAAGCCAGGGCCAGGACTCTCCTAACGCCACACCTGGACACTGAGCTCACTGCCCCACCTACCTGGTCTTCTCCCAGGACTCACTACCCAGCGGACTAGAGCACCACCTTCTAGAACCCCCAAGCATCCCCACAGGGGATCTGGCATGACCTTACAATTTCTGCCTCCTAAATGCCTCTTGAACCCATCTGCTTCTCGCCACCTTCATGCTCCACTTCCTGCCGAAGTCCCTCATCCCTGTCACCACCCCCAGTGGCTCACCTAGACCTCCATAGCCCCGACGGCACCGGTCTTCACCCTGTGGCCAGCGTGGGCTTTGTGAACATAGATCTGATCCTGGCAGTGCCCTCTGCACACATGCCCCAAACACTGGACACCCCAGCATTCCTAGAACAGAGACGACTGCCTTAACTAGGCTCATGGGCCCTTCAGGACACCTCACCTTCCTACTTGTCTCTGCTCCCACCGTGCTGTCACCTTTGTAAACCTCACTCTGTGAACAGCCCCCACACCATTTGGCCTGGACACTAGGACACTAATCCCTCTCTTTTTGTAATTAATGTCCCTGTGTGGACCTTCAGCTCCCGCATTTCCCTAGGGTCCCTTCCCACCTCAACCTGCCTTCCTCCCAGGCCCCATCTCCTTGTATAAATCAGTTCTCAGAATGTGGGAACCCCCAGCATGGTGTGTGCTCACCCACTCCAGCAAGCCCCCATCCCTGGCTCTTCTGTGCCCCCCCCACCTCCTTTCCCACCCAACCTCCTCCTGCTCCCTCCACTGTGTTTCTGTTACATACCCAAGCCTGCAGATTAGCTCCCTAATATTTGTTGAGCTGGTCCCCTTCTGTGTCCCTCCATCAAGCTGGGACACAAGGCCAGACTCTGCATCCAGGTGCCCAGGTTCAAATCTCAGATCTGCTCCTGCCTACCCATGTGCCCGTGGATGTCACAGGTGCATGGAAAGTTTGTTTCCCTTGCAGAGTTATGAGGCTGAAACAAGCAAAATCTGCTTCTGGGGACGCCTGGGTGGCTCAGTTGGTTAAGCAGCTGCCTTTGGCTCAGGTCATGATCCCAGCGTCTTGGGATCGAGTCCCACATCGGGCTCCTTGCTCGGCAGGGAGCCTGCTCCTCCCTCTGCCTCTGCCTGCCTCTCTGTCTGCCTGTGCTCGCTCTCTCTCTCTCTAATAAATAAATAAAAATCTTAAAAAAAAAGAAATCTGCTTCTAGAGATGGCCAGGACAAGCCTGGCATGCAGTGACTGCACATGTGTACGAAAGTAAACAAAGAAGTCTTGATTTCTTCTTTGACCCGTGGATGATTTATTTTTTTTTAAGATTTTATTTATTTATTTGACAGACAGAGATCACACAAGTAGGCAGAGAGGCAGGCAGAGAGGGGAGGGGAGAAGCAGGCTCCCTGCCAAGCAGAGAGCCCAATGGGGGACTCGATCCCAGGACCCTGGGATCATGACCTGAGCCGAACGCAGCAGCTTAACCCACTGAGCCACCCAGGCGTCCCCCGTGGATGATTTATAAATGGGTTACCTTCCAAATATCTGGAGGTTTTCCAGAAATCTTTTCATGACTGATTTTGTTATTTTTATTGTGAGAGAGAGAGCACAAGCAGGGGGAGCAGCAGAGGGAGAGGGAGAAGCAGGCTCCCTGCTGACAACGAGGGGCTCGACCCCAGGCCCCTGGGATCATGACCTGAGCTGAAGTCAGATGCTTAACTGACTGAGCCACCCAGGCGGCTCTTGCTACTGATTTCTACTATTTCATTGCACTGTGGTCCAAGAACATATTCTGCATGATCTGAATCCTTGCGTATTTAACTGAGACTCCTTATGGCCCAGATTACGGTGTATACGGACAAGTACTGGGTATACAAAATCCTGATGCTGAAGGAAAGGTGCCAGTCATTGATACAATTTTAAGACAGCACAAGCTAACCTTTAGTGAGGGAAAGTGGACCTGTGAAGGTCTGCGGGGCCGGGCCGGTAGGCGCTGGGGAGAGGGACAGGGGCGACGAGGAAGCTGTGGGCAAGGCACCTGCTCACCGTCGTGTTTGTAGTCACGGCTTCGCAGGTGCATGTACGTGCCAAAACCTGCCACCTTGTACTTTAAACCCGTGCCGTGTGTTTCATGTCAATTACACCTCATAAAGCTGTTTTTTAAGAATTGCTGTTTAGCAAAGAGCTAGAAGAAATGGTCAGAATCGAGGTATAACGATACTGGGAAATTCAGTAGTTCGTATTTTGGAAAGAGACACAGCTGACCTGGAAAAGGCTGGTCTGGACCGGTGAGCCCCTTCCCTGCTGCATAGGGGCTGTGTGACTCCGAGCAGGCAGCTCAGCCTCTCTGTGCGTCGGTCTCCTCATCTCTGCGATAGCAAGTTTGCGGGTGCAGGCTGTGAGCTCACTCAGGGAAGCTGGGGGCACCTGGCGTGCGGATGAATGTGCTGTCCTCTTCACGGAGAGCGGGGAGGAGGGTGACCCGTGCTGGCGGTCACCAGGTCACCATGAAGCTGTCCTGCACTTGTACTCGGCGGCTGGGTTTGGGCTCACTGCTCGAGCAGGAAGGGGAGGGCTGAGAGCACGGTCCCAGGGAAAGTGAAGGGCCAGGCTCTGGGAGCAAGGGGAGGTGGAGACAGGACCAGCATTTTGGTAGAGTGGTCCAGTGACTTGGCCACTTAGAGTTGACCCCGAAGTGGACGTACACAGCAAACCAGTTTCTCTATAAACTGGGGGCACTTTGGTACCGAAACTATTCTCCTGGCCAGTTTTCACCCATCCTTTGAGGCCCAGCTGGGCAGCCATTCCTGGAAGGCCCAAATGGGGTTGGTAACTTCCTTGTTAACTTGTGCACGCTGTCACCAGAAGGAGGTACCACAGACATTCCCTTGCCCGGCTCTGCCATTGTTGTCAGCAGAGTGTGGCCACTTTGACGGGGACATGGTGGCCAGTCGTTGGCTGCACACCACTCGTTTCCTACCGGCCTACCGAACCCCGTGTCCAGGCCCTGGGATGCAGTGGGAGCCAAGTTAGGGGACCGCAGGCATGGTGGAGATGCGAAGCCAACACCATACACACGCGTGGATTTGTAAACTGGTGGGTGCTGGGAGGGTCCCAAGAATGGGGCAAGAGTGAGTGGTGTTAGCTGTTCGCGGCTGGTGGGGGGAGGCCAGGACCGGCATCTGCAAATGTGAAATCTAGAAGGAATACGGAGAGTTGTACGGAATGGGGAGAAGGCGAGGCAGGAAAGGAAATGGAGGCCAGAAAAGCCTTCCCGTGGGATGGGTGGGATGGGGGACACAGCCCACAGAGGGCAAGGTGGCCACTGAAGCCGAAGCAAGAGGTAGGTGCCAGCCAGGTTGTGCAGGACAGTCTGCCGGGGGACTCGAAATGTGGCCTGAGTAGCATAGGAGGCATGGGAGGCTGTCCCCGGGCACACCCCCGCCCCGCAGCTCAGACGCTGTTCCCCTGGGACCATCCGGTCAGAGCTCAGGCCCAGGGAGAGGCCTGCACCCGCAGAGCTGGTGGGTGGGGAAGGGGCAGGCTTGCCTCGCAGGCAACCAGGGCGAGCTAACTGTCCAGGTGCGGTGAAGGAACCCGCAGGGTCCTGCATGGGAGATCGTGTGGGGGGGACACTGTGGTCACCTTGGGGAATGTGGGGCCTAGGCCAGAGCAGCAGGTGACCTGTTCAGTGTCACCATGTGGCGCTGAATGGTCTGTGGGGCATCCAGGTGGAGGGGCATTCAGCAACAGGACCCCGCGGTGTGAGCGAGGACACGGTCGCAGGGTGGATGGGAAGGAGGGAGCCAGATCTGCTTGGCAGGCACAGGGCTGCCCCTGGATGCAGGCCCCCTGGATGCAGCAAAGAGCTGGGAACCTGGAAGGCTGTGCCGAGGCGGGGGTGCAGTGAGACCCCCCCCATCCCTGTCCCACCTGGGCTCCCAGTCTCCCTCGTTCAGAGGCCCCCCCGGCTGCCTCTCCTGGCCTGCTCTGAGTCCGGTGGGGACAGGTGCGCACCGAGCACCCCCCAGGCCAGGTGCGCAGAGAGGACAGTCTCAGGTAGCACCTTCAGGGGCTTACATTCTAGTGGGGGAGGGGCAAATGACAGGGGCAAAATAAGCGTGCGCGTGACACGTGGGACGGTCCAGACCAGCTCTTCAGGCCCCGAAGAACAGCAGCCCTGGGCGTGGGCTTGAACTTCTTCCTGGAAGCACCGTCACTTTCCCCTGATTCACCTTCAAGCCTTATGAGTCATCTTTGACTCATCCCTCGGCCCCCACATTGTGAGTGCTGCCAAGTCTGGCGGATTTTTCCTTTTAAATGTGCTTTCTCTCCATCCTCCGGGTCCCACGCTGCCCCAGCCCCTCAGCTCCCCGTGCCCTGGCCCGCTTCAGCTGGTTCTTGCTGGATTTACCTGTCCTATGTTCATTCCTGTTCCCATCTGCCCGCCTCCCGGTGCAGGAATGTCAGGGCCCCCGGGACACCACGCCGGCGGTACCCGCTCAGGCATTCAAGCCCTGGGGCTCGGCTGCCCAGCTCATGCCACCTGCAGGCCCCTTGTCCGCCGCCCACGTCCTCCCCATCTCCATACCTGCCCTCGGTGCTCTGGGGCCTGGACGCGGGCTGCAGAACACCCCGCCCCGGTCGCCCCAGCCGGTCTGGAGGGGGCGGCGCCACTGTCAGCCCTGACCAGGTGGCCTGGCGTTGAGGCAGGTGCAGGGGGAGGGAGGGAGAACAGGAAGGGGTGGCAGCGCCGGCGGGGGTGGGGGGCGGCGGCGAGAAGACACTGCTGCATTGTGTTCTGGACCTGCTCCAGCCTCCCTCCTCCCCTCCCTCAGCCTCCACAGGCAGCAGGAATGATGCGCCTCGATGAAACATCGCCCCCCGGGAGACAACCTCGGGCTCGCTCGCATTCCTTCCCTGAACAGAGGCGACCGCGGCCGCACAAGGGCTTGCTGGTCTGGGCCTGGCCTTCCTTCCCAGATCCTTCTCTGTGCACTCTCAGCTGTTGCCCAGACGTGCCTGGAACTGCAGAGAAGTTCCTCCAGCAGGACCCTCCTCCAGGCCACAGGTGTGTCTGCGGAGCTCAACTGAGAAGCCCCCCCCCCCCCCCCCCCCCCCCCCCACCCCCCGCCGAATTCGAGCCTCCTCCCCTTCCCTTGGGATTGAATTAAAATTAGACTTTGTCTTTCCCACCCCCTCACCGCTCACGCCCCCCACCCCCGCTTCTTCTACTATCCCCGGCCCCTGGCTCGGGGTGGGGGGGTGGGGGGCGGCTACCTGGGAACCGGCTGGCTTTGAGCACGTGTGTGAAGGCACCAGCTTAGAGCCCTTGGGCCCAAAGGCAGTGACTAACCTTTGGCGCCATCTACTGGCGAGTTGATGGGTTGTTTGGGGTCTCTACTAGGAAATGGTTTTGATGTTCAGGAATTTCATGTTTATTTCTCACGAACGGGAGAATTAGGAGAGAATTATGTGAGATCCAGACTAGGTCACCATCATTCGCATCTCACCCTGAACGGTTCATGGCAAAGCTTCTAGCCTTTGGGGAATAGGGAGGAAACGGTCTAGAAGAAAAAGGGAGGCAATTTTTTTTAAAAGATTTTATTTATTTGACAGACAGAGATCACAAGTAGGCAGAGGCAGGCAGAGAGAGAGAAGGAAGCAAGTTCCCCGATGAGCAGAGAGCCCCATGTGGGGCTGGATCCCAGGACCCTGGGACCATGACCTGAGCCAAAGGCAGAGGCTTTAACCCACTGAGCCACCCAGGCGCCCCGGGAGACAATTTTTTGAAATAAAAAAAAAAAAATTGTGTGCTTGTCACTGCTAAAACCTCACACATGAAGAAAGGCAGGAAGGTTAAAAAAGCCACTAACATGCTAACATGGAGAGATAGTGTGCCCAGCCTTCCCGGTCCTTGCCTCAACCTCCGGATCTCTCCTGGGCCATCAGGGTGGTGCAGTGGGCCCCGCCCTCCCTGCTCCCTTCTGAGTCCAGCTGTCCCAGGGGCTGTCACAAGGACACACCCAGAGACAGCCTCTTGTTCAGCCAGTAGAAGCATAGGCCCAGCTGACCCGGAGGGGTCTGATACCCCAGCTAGGGTGGGGTTGGGCCCAAAAACTGAGATTGGAGCTGGGGAAACGAGCAGGTGTGATGTCCCAGGCTGACAGTTCCTCTCCGTCTGCGGGGCCAGCTGTCGGTTGGTTAGGATTCTGCCCATGTGGCCAGTTACCCAGGCGGAGCACTTTGGTCTGGCCACCTTGCCACGCAAGGGTTGTCATTTTCAGGTCCTGAGCTGGGTTCACCAGGCTTTCCAAAAGCTGGTCCTGCTGCTCCTCCCCTCACCTCCAAACCCCGCAATGAAGTGTCCTCCTTGCCCCCAGCATCCTGCTCCTTCACACCTTGACCCATGTCCTTCCCTTTCATCTGCCTGGAAAAGCCCACTCATTTAAGGGCCCCCAGGGAGAGGAGAGGACGTGTCTGGTTCTTTGTCCCTCTTCTGTTTGGCCTCTACTGATTTGGGGGCAAGGGTCTTCCTCCTGAAGCCTGTTTCCTCATCGGGAAAAATGGGGCTAGGAAAGGGGCAGCTGGACCACGTTCCACTTGTCTTAGGACATTCTAAGGTCTTTCATGGGAGGACCCATCAACTGGGGTCCAAATGCATCATTAAATAGAACTGAGCACCCAGGGAGTTACTGAAAACTTGCAAACACTGCAGACCCTCGCACCCTCCCTGGAGCTAGGGCAGACAAGACTGTCCCAATGAATATGTCGTGGCAAATCATAACGCAATGTTCAGAGCTCGAGCTGCCAAGGGCTGTGTGGTAAGAACAATTTGTGAGCAACTTCGCAGTTATTCTGAGCAGACACGCGGCCCATACATTCAGAGCCCTTCCAGTAACTTTGCATTTCACT
Source organism: Taxidea taxus jeffersonii (assembly GCA_003697995.1). Classification (NCBI taxonomy): domain Eukaryota; kingdom Metazoa; phylum Chordata; class Mammalia; order Carnivora; family Mustelidae; genus Taxidea; species Taxidea taxus. Next base: position 19,930 of record ML107778.1, read on the forward strand.
TAGAAATACAGCATGGGGTGCCTGGCTGCTTGGTCGGTGGGGCATAGGACTCTTGACCTCGGGGTCGTGAGTTCGAGCCCCCACTCAGGGTGCAGAGATTACTTAAAAAAAAGAAAAAGATAAATAAACCCAACACTACCTTTCCCTCAGCATTTAATCCAGATAACCTGATTAGAACAACTAGCGAATTAAACCCGACTACATGCTTTAGGAGGGTGGTGGTGGTCCCCTCCTTAATAGAAGCTCTGTGCCCAACGTGGGGCTTGAACTCACGACCCTGGGATCAAGAGGCGCATGCTCTATAGGCTGAGCCAGCCGGGCACCTGCAGGCTATTCTTACAGGTGAGAAGCCAGGCACCTTGTTTACTTCTGCACCCGTCACCCAGCTGTGGATGCCCCCGCCTGTGCCTCACTGCTGTTCCTGTCATTAGTGGGATCTCTTCTAGTTTTTACCTTTAAAAATCTATAAATTAAATCGTTATTTCAAAATGTGCCCCTTAAAAGAAAATTGTTGGCGAGCCTCCCAACCTTTGTCCTTTTCGGGGAAGGATGGCAGCAGCGAGAGGAGCCGGGCTTCCAGTGGGTTCCCTCGGGATTCAGATCTGTCACACGTATCAACTATAAAGATGGACAATAATGTTAACAGCTGCGTGTGGGCCACCCCCGTTTACGATTCATAGCATTACTGAGAATGCCGAGCTGTATCACCACATTCATATGTGAGTCCTTAAGTGATGGATGGGTTTGAATTTATTTATTTATTTTTAAAGATTTTATTTATTTATTGGACAGACAGAGAGCACAAGCAGGCAGAGGCAGGCAGAGAGAAGGGGAAGCAAGCTCCCCGCCGAGCAGAGAGCCGGATGCGGGGCTCGATCCCAGGACCCTGAGATCACGACCTGAGTAAAGGCGAGGTTTAACCCACGGAGCCACCCAGGCACCCCTGGATGGGCTTGAATTTAAATAAATGGTTATCACATGTATTCTGTAACGTCTTTTCTTCTTGACACCACGTTTGTGGAAACGTACTCATCCTGACTTGCGCGACAGTACTTCACTCTTTTTTCCTGCTGCGCAATATTCTACTACACGACTATACTGGGCTGTCTGTTCTGTGGGTGAACATCTGGGTTGTCTCCAGACTTTGCTACTAGACCTGGTGCTGCTACGGACATTCTGGTCGTGTTTCCCGGTTAGGCGGAGCAGCAAATGCACGGATACAACCAAATTGCCTTCGAACTGTTCTCAACACTCCCGGCAGGAAATGAGTCTCCCTCAGTCCCCACTGCCAGAGCACCTGGTCTGCCATATTAGCGTTTGTGCCAGTTGTTACAGCTGGTGGGTGTAAGATAGTATCTCACTGTCATTTTATTCTTTTTTTAAAGATCTTATTTATTTATTAGTTAGAGAGAGAGAGAGAGCACAGGCAGACAGAGAGGCAGGCAGAGGCAGAGGGAGAAGCAGGCTCCCTGCCGAGCAAGGAGCCCGATGTGGGACTCGATCCCAGGACGCCGGGATCATGACCTGAGCCGAAGGCAGCCGCTTAACCAACTGAGCCACCCAGGCGTCCTTCACTGTCATTTTAATGGGCATTTCCTTGACTGATCTGACTCCTGAGACCCCAGGATCATGATCTGAGCCTAAGGCAGTAATTTAACATTTAACTCAGTCATTGACTGAGCCCCCTAGGCGCCCCTGGATTTCATTGGTTTGATGGCCGAGTAGTATTCCAAAAGGAGGATTCTTTTTTTTTTTTTTTTAAGATTTTATTTATTTATTTGACAGACAGAGATCACAATTAGGCAGACAGGCAGGTAGAGAGAGAGAGAGAGAGAGGAGGAAGCAGGCTCCCTGCAGAGCAGAGAGCCCGATGTGGGACTCGATCCTTGGTCCCTGATCATGACCTGAGCCGAAGGCAGAGGCTTAACCCACTGAGCCACCCAGGCGCCCCGGATTCTTTTTTTTTAAAGATTTTTAAAAATTTATTTATTTGACAGTGAGAAAGGAATCCATCAAAATCCTTGAGGAGAACACAGGCAGCAACCTCTTCGACCTCAGCCGCAGCAACTTCTTCCTAGGAACAACGCCAAAGGCAAGGGAAGCAAGGGAAAAAATGAACTATTGGGATTTCATCAAGATCAAAAGCTTTTGCACAGCAAAGGAAACAGTCAACAAAACCAAAAGACAACTGACAGAGTGGGAAAAGATATTTGCAAA